>QVOB01000018.1:0-15421 GCA_014839585.1 Pseudomyrmex concolor | reverse complement strand
TACGCATGGGAAAGTGTTTTCCCGTAGATTCTCAGAGTTTGTTCAACCGCGCGATTGTAACTGCAGATTTGCGTTTAGAATCGTCCGTGCTCATAGGAGACACAAACGAATTGCGTCTCGTGGCTTGCGTCAGACTAGCAAAATGCGTAAATTCGCGGCGAAATTACTATCCAGTCAGTAGTCGCGGCCATTAGGCAAGGAGGATATTTCTCCTGGCGACAAGTCGTTCCACACTTGCCGTTTTAATTGGTTTCAACTGTAGCAAAATTTTTTTACATACAATTGTAGCCCCAATTAAAAGAGATATCTTTTAAATTTTAAAATTAAAATCTTTTTTTTCTCATCATCAAACACGATGTTTCCTAATTTCAAATCAAACGAGATTCTCATGGTCACGTATGTATCAAACGGGCAAATACTATATGCGAATAGCGTCGCGAGACGTTTAAAGATTCATTTCGTGTTCGCGAAAATACGAAGGTACATATTTTTGCTTTTTATGCTCTGTAGCTTCTGATTTATTGCGCTTTTGAATTTGGGAACTTGAATCCGCGCACTCGTGTCGCTTTAGTAAATTAACATACGTTTGCATGAATAAAAAATTAAAAGTTGGTCGACAGCAGAGCAAACATCGTATTCGCGCTGTACGATAAAAGTGTCGGTGAACTTCTTTTAAATCCGCGATAATATCGAGAATTTTTTGTGACGAAATCAACTTCTCGCGATTGACACAAGCACAAGGCACAAATTTATTTTGTGTCAAGAAGAAATCGCGAAAATTTCGAGAAACGAATATGCATCAGCGTTTCCGCGTGGGAAAAAGTAACATCAAGCCGGAAAAGAGAACTGTCAATGTGCGTAGGCGCAGTTTTTGGACCCGCGGTCGATGATCGAGCCCGGCCATGATCTTGGCAGATCGGACGGGAATAATGTTCTCGACGTTGATGACCGGTTTTTAGCATATTTCGTATGTGGCGTATTCGAGAGCACCGATCATTACACTTGACCACGAAATTTAAACTCACGGACGATAATAAATTAACCGGTCTGTAACGCGCCATACCGATTTTTAACCAGGCAGTTAATTTTCGTCAAATAAAAATGTTTGCAAAAGTCGACGCGCTTTTTCGACATTGTTACTTGAAATTTTTACTCGTAAATATCTCGCTTATGTTGAGCAAATTATTCGCATTTAATTATTTAAAACTTGTAAAATAAAAACTTTCGATCTTTTTACGAAAACTTCGTCACAAAAGTAACTGCGATATTTTTACACTTCTAGAACGAGACATCTTGTTGGAATTTGAATTATTTTTTTTTTTTTTTTTTTTTTTTTTTTTTTTATCTCTGAGAACAAGTTCGTCGTCGTTTCCGCAAGAATACACATCTCGATCGCACAAAAAGACCCGCGTGCGCGGGAAAGAGTCCACTCCGATACAAATGTCCGAGATTTATGCGCGTTGCAGCATGACGTTTTTTTCAGGTCATTACATTCTATACACGCGTGCTTACGTACGTGTGTGTATGTATGACAGCGGAATAGTAGCAAGAGAGTAAGAGCCACTCCTTCGTGAGTCGAGCAGTGACTTATTCTCGTATCATTACTTTGTACACCTTGAATTCTCCGCGATGATAATTCGGCTGCTTTCTCTGTCTGGGTATTTATTTTCGCAATCAAAGTGTGTCTGTTAAAATTTTAATGCCGAGTTATAATGTTGTTGTTATTTTCTAAGCCAACTTCATATATTTCCTTAGTCTATAATTTTTTATGTTAAATCGCTTATGTTGAAGAAAATTTAATCGTTTGCCTCTCAAAAGACTGAAGCGAAGAACGCTTTACATTTAATGTGCAAGAGAGATAGAGACTCTTTATTAAAAATAAAAAGAAAAAAACCGCACGAATCATCTCAATAATAAATGAACACACCGTTTAATTAATTTCACAGCCAAAATACTAATCGGTTTGCTGGAATTAAACGAACAGATCGCCGCGAGTGACTTTCACTCATATTTGACTCGCGATAATTTGCCGCATGTCCTATCATTAGAAGCACTTCGTGATGGAAATATTGTGCTTTTCCAGTGCTTGGAGCTCACGTAGTATACGTACCATATTATACGTCTCGCGCCGAGATCAAACCGGCAACGATCGTGAGAGAGAACACGGGTGAAAGGAGCGAGTTTAGATTCCGCGGGATGCTGTGAGTTTTGCAGTATGTCTCGATGCTCCTATTCCTCAGTTGTGACCGTTGTGACTCTGCGGGAAAATCGTTTGATCAAAATTTCTCCGATCCAAATCTCGAGAGATTTGAGATCAATTTTTTTTTTTTCCTCACGGAAGCAACATATCGTCTTTGCATCTCGCGGTGCGTATAAAAGTGATAAAAATAGAAAAATATATATATATATATACTTGGGCTGAGTATATATAAAAAAAAACTCTGTAAAAAAATCGCGAGAATATCAGACGTCGATATGATACGATCTAAAATTACAGATTCTAGTCATGCTCTTGTCTTTCTTTAGATGGGAGGGAAGAAGGAGAGGAAGGCGCCTTTTACTATTGTTTCGGCTTAAACGATTACCGACATTCGCTCACCCCGTTACGCAACGATTTACGCCGTTACCGCGCGCTCTCCTTTGATTGTGGTAACGACGTTGCTCGTTGCGTTTGCCTCACACAGGATGTTTCCCGAGCGAGTTCATGCCTCACAATGCTCATACTCGAACAGATAGCAATCGGGCGAGGAAATTTTATATACTTACGACACTCTTGATTGCCTCAGACGATCTGCGAAATCGAAACGATTTTTTTATGGTTTTTCTTTTGCGCTCGCCGGTATCGATTATAGCGAATTTTGACGTTGATTGACAATGTCAATGCTTTGCGTTTTAACGATCTTTTTAGCTTTCGCAAAAATTAAAAAGAAGAATTTGAAAGTTGTTAAAAAACTATATAAATAAAAAATATGCCAAAAAAATGTACATTCTTCTTGATCAAATCATGTCTTTCTTCTCTGTCTAAATTCTTTCGAAACAATTTTCTTTATTGCCTGCAGCCTACGCTTAAAAAAAAAAAAATCGAAATAATGATTTACGACGCTTGTATCAAGCCCGATGTAAGATCGAAGGACAACCGGAGTTCATTTCTCACTCGTGGAAAACTCAGAGAGAAATACTTTTCCAAGCGCTTGCGTGATATAACCACGTTACTTACAAGCGTCATTCCGGATTTGTATATAAAATGTTCGTCAACGGTTTTATCTAACATACCGGAATATTTCCTCGAGAGACGGAGATGTAACTATGCAAATACAAGGATGGATCTCCTCTCGCGCGTAGGAAAGCGGTAATTAGCGATTTCCATAAAAGGATGAGACGTAATCAACACACAGGACGGTATTTTTTAATAAGGCAGATTTTTTTTACATAATCGTTCTCTGTTAAGAAGAAAAGTAACGGTGCTTCTAACGTGAAAAATAACGTACCCGCGTGTGATTGATGTAATGCGCAGGTTTAATCCCTTCGAGAAAATGAACGAGTGACTGAATGCACGTGCAAATAATAGCGTAATCGTCTGGGAATCGTCACTCGGATCTCCCATATGATTAGAGTAGAAAATTTATTTCTTGCATGCTATTATAACACGCAAATTCAACAATATTACATATGAAGTGAAGTCATTACACGCGAATTAAAGTGACGAAATATTGCGCTGCGACGCGTTTTGCATTTTTGTTTATTACAAGTGTGATTAATATATTTGCACAACATACCGCGCTGTCGCACATCCTTTTTTTCTAACAAATTAACTTTTTGTTATAACGCGATGTTAAATTTTTTTACGCATATATGATGATGCGAAAATAAAGACTTTAAATGATCTATATGAATATCATATTAATTAGTTACCATGTCAGATTGTCACACACAAGATCAGTACGATGAGAGAGAAATTTTGTTTACATGTGTGGTTTTTATTTGATCTATCCTTCCAGATTCTGAGATTCGTGCGTTCGCATAGGATGAGATCAGACTGAGCGCAATGACATCGAGATACTTCGTGTTCGCCGCAGCTCTGGCCTATGGTGGGTAACGTGACGTCATCGCTAATAACTGCAGAATTTTAAAGAAAAAAAGTCCCCTTTGTTTTCAAGGTCCGTTGTGACTAACAATCTTTTGTGAATTGCGTTGTTAGCGAATTTTGCTTGTCGGTAGGGAGACTATATCATTTTTTGCTGAATTGTTTTTGTGATTCAACAAAATTATCATTTACTTCATATGTGCATGGATGTGTTTTTACGACCGATTCTCGAAGAGACATATTACAACGCAAGAATAAAAACGGAAACACAACTATGTTGTTGCAGTTGCAGCCGCGCAAGTTTATCAGCCGGTAGACGCAGCCGCACCAGCAGTCGAACCACCAGCACTTACGAATAATGACTTCATCACACAGACCGTCTACGGATTCCTGGACTTCACCACGACGATCGGCAACACGGTGATGGTCTTCAGTCCTCAAAGCGCTCCTCCAGGTAAACATCTTCGAAATATCAAATCTTCGATTTATCATACACGTGGAATACATAATTATGTCCGATTAATTATTTATTTTTAACGATAATATTACGTAACAGCTAGACACATTTTTATTTCCAAGTTTTGTGACGGACAATTATTTATTTCGTCATATTTCACTCTTCCTCAAGATACACGTGAATAATTTAAAGGAGGAATTCAATCAAAACCGTTATTTACGTTCATTCAATTATTGGCACAATTATCCCACACAAAACGTGCTCTTCTCTCGTTTGCTCATCATTCAACACGTCGTTTCTGAAATTCTTACCGAGGAACAAACGCCGAAGACTGGCGTAATTGGCGAAACGGTTGGGTCTAATGCAATTGGGCTTATAAACCATGAGGTGTCACGAGATGAGTTTGAATGGCAAATAATGAGAGGACTTATCTACAGCTCATCATACAGCTCTCTAAGCGCAACCAACGCTTTTTGTTACTCCGTGCTCGTTCGCGGATTTAGATCCTTCGAGTTGCCGGATGAAATCTTGACAGGCTGAAGAGTGCCCGGGCCTTGACGAGGGGCTCAATCCTCTTAGCATATCTTCGCGTTCGGTTACGCGTACAGATCGCGCTTATTGTTCGCTCGTCATGTCTCTTTTGTCATCTCCTCTCTCTCCTTGACTTTTCAAACCACCCACTCAACATTCAACTGTTCTCGTTTGTTTTCTTTCTCGCTTTTAAACGAGGATAGACACATTTCGAAGGTTATTGTCGTAAAAAGCATTTACTACGTAATAAAAATTCACCAATTCAAAATCGATGTAATTGTTTCATTAACTTAGAATTAAAATAAGATACAAACCGCAAAATCAGTATAAATTAAAATAAATTAAAGCCATAAATATCCCGGACATTATATACAAAAGTTCAAAAGATTAATTAAAAGATAACGGCTAATTAAAAGAAAACAAAAGTTAACAAAAAATCAAAAATAACAACATGAGAACCGATACATGTAGATAAGATTTATAATAAAAATAAATATAAGTTTTCACATACTTGGAATTATTTCTGTCCCCGGGAATATAAAGAATTCAACAAGACCTTCAGTGCGGGTGTTGGCCGTCTCTTTTCACAGTAATCGAGTATGCAAATGCGTCGTTTGTTTTCAGAAGGCGACATCGAGAAGAAGACCGCGTCCTCCACGCCGGCGATTCACACGAAGCCGACGGCGGGACAGAAGAAGAATGTCCCCGACATTCAGCCCAGCAAGACCCACAAGGCCGAGGCCCAGAGTGGCGAGACGAAGAAGCAGATAAAGGGCACGAAAGTCGTCGTAAATTCCGTGGTCGAGCAAAACGTGGTGAACGTCCCGTCCGAGCCGAAACTTACAAAGAATCAGGTGAGAATTTGATCTCAAACGTTAATTAAAATAGCAATATTTGATTTGAAATAGCGAATGTGACAATTAATAAAATTAACAAAATAGAAATTTTGAAAAGAACAGACTTTTCTCACATCTGTTTTGTCCGTGGATATAACAATACAATTTTATTAATCGCGCAAAGGAAGTAAATTCTTAAATCGAATATATAGACAAAAATAAATATTTGCGCTAATGTTTTTAGGAAACAAGTAAACAGACAAAAGTACCCACGTTATCGTCGGTCGTTCAGGTGCGCGTCAAGGATGAAACCCCGGTGAAAAATAATCTCGCCGAGCCGGAATACGATTTCCTTTCGAAGCAACCGACGGAAGTGATTGACGAGACGTACAAGGTAGGAGAATCTAGATCGAGAAGATAAATGTTATTATTTTCTCATTTTTCCAAGGTAAAAAGTTCATTTCTTTGCGTATATTTGAAACTGGATCGACCGATCGAATCTGCTTTCTCTCTGCGGTTGAGACAGACGGAAAATGCGGTGCGTTATTTTTTTTCCACCGGTAGATCCTATCTCGCGAAACTTACAATTAACACATCAGATCGAAGATAATAAAAAAAACATTATGTGAGTGCAGAAAGCAAGTAACTTGGATATCCAGTTTACAAAAAAGCGACATTGATCTTCGCGCGCGAGCGCGAGAACTGCGAGATATGAAAATTGAAAATCTGGTTTCCGATTCCGCTAATTGTCGCCAAACCGGACCGCGCATTGCCAACGAACATCGCGTCGCGACGCGTTAAAACAAGTTCTGTTTAATCGACGGAATGCCGATTGCAGTATAATTTTGTTTTTTAGCCGCGTAGAAAAACACGCGATATGGGAAAAATGGGTTAACCGGTCAGCGCGAGAGGCGGGAAGGTCGCGCGAAAATCCTTCTTACGATTTTGCCGTAAAATTGCGCAACGATCTCTAAAGCGACTTTCACGATAACTCTTGCGCGCGAAACTACCGCGCAAAATTATTCCGAATAATTGCGTCGGCGTAATTTTCCGCGTGCCGTAATCGATTTCCTAGCCGATCCTTTCCAGCTGTATCTCCTCGGTCCCTTCCCCGACGATCGGCGTGAAAGTCCCGACCCGATCGGCACCGATAAAATCGGTTTCACTCGCGGAGCCGCGTCGGTGCTTTTCCAAGGATATTTCCCAGCGATGTTGCGTAGAAAATTATCCAAGATTTTAAATAGTAGATATATTTTTTTTTATGGACGCTCTAGATTTAGAAATTTCTTAGTACTTGGTAATTATATTCACAACTTATCAAATTCGCTCAACATCCTGCGCATTATTGTTGCAATGTTTCCGACAATATGTTTGGTAATTAATACAATTCTGATTCTGACAGCTGATCAATCTGCGACCCTCGTCGAAGGGTCATCATAGCAAGCCGCGAGCAACCGCGCGGAGAGAAAAAGAAAACCCGACCGGATTGGTAACTAAATTAGGCGGCACCATCGTCAAGGATGGCCTCACCACAGTGCACGAGACCAGCGTGATCGGTACCTACATCAACGGCAAGTACGCCCAGGTGCTGCAGAGCTCTTCTAAAATCTTGACAACGCCGGCCGCGCCGATAGCTGAGGGTAAAATTCGACCGTCCAGCACTCAACGGATCCTGAAGACTATCGGCCCGCAACACGGCAAGCTCAGGCCGCAGCTCGAACCTACTCCGACCCATCAGTATCAGGACGAGTCCTCGTTGCCGTTGGAGGTTCTTTTCAACGCGTCTTCCGGTGAATATTTTATCTGTAAAATAAAAAACTAGAAATACAGTTATATTTTTTATTAAGTCAAAATGCGATAAATTGGGGAAACAAAGAATATAATATTTCTTTGATATAAATTTTGTTATCAGATTCGGTGAAATCGACGCGTAGACATTCGGTTCTCAACAATCAGCTCAGGCCCAAATTCCGAAACAAGATCGCGGATGACTATGACAATAACGAGTCACAACAAGCGAGAGCTGTGAAAAATCGCGGGACGACCGCGCGGCCGAATTATAAGTGAGTCTCTCTCTGATAAGAACAATTAGAACAAATTTAATTCGTGACTTTATTTAATTTGTTTGCTTTATTTCTTCAGAAATCGTCCAGCTACCACCACCACCACAGAAACACCGCTGACTCGTCGTCGCAGCGGTTTTCGACCAAGCAGTCAGTCCCCTAGTTTACCCTCGAAACAATCGACGAAGTCGAAGAGCAACGATCAGCCGCCGTCGACGCCGTCCAGTCTTCCGGTGCCCAAAGTCAAGTTGCCTAGAACGCAGGGTCGCTGGTCGTACAAGACCACGCCGAAGCCGAGGGTTACGATTCGCAAACAGGTAGACGAAGAAGATGCGCGAACGTCGACATCCGAGCCCGTCATATCGGAGTCATTCTCTGTCGTGACTTCGGACGAGCAGGACAAGATAACAGCGACAACCGCGACGACAAGTAACACAGCTCCGAACGGCGGAGCTGTAAATGTTGCACAGAGGAAGGAGTTGTCCTTGACGGAGGACGAGTTAGATCCTAGCGAGAGCGAGGACGTGGCCAGCGTCAGCGTGCAGCAGGAGCAGCAGCATCCTGGAGAACAGATTCTGCCGTTGGAGACGCTCAACGTGGAGATATCCACCGCGGCGAATCTCGACAGCGTCTACTTCGAAATTGCCACTATCAAGTCGCCATACGCTTTTCAGGTGTGTTTCTTCGTCCAAATTGTCGAAAGTTTACACATTCGTTATTTTTAATATTATTGTTAACTTGATCAACTTCCTTTAGGTTGGAACTTTGCGGAATACCCGCTACATCACGGTGACCTCCACTATCAAGAAGACCTTCGCCACGGCCGAACCGAACAGTTCCGTCTCGCCGACGGAACCGCTGACAGAAAATATCCTGGCAAACACTGCAGCCGCCTACGAGTCGACTTTGCCGCTCGACTCGTCGGTTGCGACATTGCCGGCGATCTCGCTGGACGCCGCTCAGGCAACACCACCTTTAGAAACGCTGACCGAGACGTTCTCGACGACGCAGACGTTACTGAAGACTCATCTGCTGCCGGTGATCTACGGCGGCAACAGCACGACACGACTGACCCTTGTGCAGACGTACAATATCGCCCGAATGGTGACGGCGACGAAAACGCTGCCGCCGATGGAGATCTACCAGTTTATTCCCAGCAAGACGCTGAACGAGTTCAATTCGAAGCTCGACGAGGCCGGCAGCGAGCTGCATCTCGAGCTCGATTTCGGCGACGACGATCGCGACGACGAGGACGTGCCTAAGCGAGTGGTGGCGCCCAGCAACGATGCCGATTCCGATCTCGATGTCTTCAGGTCGGTGTCGCCGTCTAAAGTCAAGAACGACGTTGCAACCAGCAGCAGCGCCGAGCCCCAGATATCTCCGGAACAAGCTCAGCAGCTTGCTTTGCTCAAATATTTCGGTCAGCCACAGCCACAGGTCATCACCACGTCCAAGCCGGTGATCGTCTTGGAGACGTTGTACGAGTCGCACGTGATTCCTGTGGTGAACGCGGGAAATACTATTTATTCGACGCTCTCCAGACCGGTCGGCACCGTACCTAGGTAGGTATTCTCGCAATATTCAAGTGTATTGGATATATTTAATACCAGTTAATTACTTAATACCAATTAATTTAACATTAAAAGAGAAATAAAATACTAATAAATCATCATATAATGCTTACATTTTTATGTTCCTTTCCGTATATTTTCATTATTTCTTCGCATAATTGTTTCAGAACGTCCTACGAGTACGGTACGTCCACGGTGAGCCCGCAGGTGTTGCAACCGCAGGTTCCGCAGGTGCCGCAGCTGCCGTTGTTCCCGCAGCAGCCGCAGTTCACAGTGACCAGCGCACCCTTGGTCACCCAAACTCTCGCCACCGTGTCGGAATCGCGAGTCTTGAAGCTCACGTTCGGTGCCAAGACAGCGTATACCACGCTCTTCTCTACAAGGGTGGTGCCGACCGAGCTCACCACTTACATCACCAACACGGTGCCGGTACAGCCGACAGTCCCGGCCTATCCCGGTTACTACCCGCCACCGGTGCCCTATGCACCCTATCCCTTTGTCGGTTAGATCTCGATTTTATTATCGAGATTTTCGCGATCTGCTTTGATTGCGATCAATTGCCAGTTAGATTCATCTCTCTTTGAGAAATGTAAATTTTAAGTTTGGATAAGAGTGTTAAAAAGAGAAACAGAAAGTTGTTCGACGATAGAACTGGTACGATTTTAAGTGTAAAGGATACAGTTTTATTAATTTAATGTTTCAGTTTTTTGCTCAATTCTCGAGCATGAATGTTGTATATCTTGCACACATCGGTTTTATTTACGTTTGATACAACACGATCGCAATCAGATGGCATTGGAAATTATTGTAAATAAATTATTGACTATATTATATTGTATATCGTACATTTATATGTATAACGCGTATTTTTTGTAAATAAATAAAACAAAAACATGAATTTTCTTATCGTGTTATTTAGCAAACCTAGATCCCTAGATCCCTTGAGTACGAAATGTAAGAAATGTATTCTTTTTGTTAACGATTTCTAGAAATGTTTAAACATGTATATCTTTTTTGATTTTCTGTCTTTCAATACATTTTTATTATGAGATAATTACAATTACATCGAATATCGGGAACAATATCTCATATTTCTGCAATTATTATCTAATATTGACCTATTAACTATTTGATTATCATTAATCTTAAGTTTTAATTAATATCTTAAAGTCTAATAAATGTAGAACTATTATATAAATTAATATTTTTTATTATTAAAATATGTTTAGACATACCGTATAAATCTAATTGTTGGAAGATAATCAAAATTGAACTTTTTAATATTTTGGTCTAAGACACGAATTAAAAAAATATACATATATATATATATATATATATATTATAGCGCATATAAATATGCAGGTGGCAGAATAAAACAATATAATTGGTATTCTATAGATCTGCCAATATGTTTTAAAGAATGTTAATTAGAAGACTCTAAAAAATAATAAAAATCCAAATTAAGTTTCTGCAATGTCAAATAAAAAGTAATCATAGACGAAAATGTTAACAACTAGAAAAAATCACTAAGTTCCAAACATCGGAGGAATGTTAATTATTCGGTTATCCTACATGAAGAATAAAAAAGTACAAAAATGTAAATGAGTGAAGAGAAACTCGCGGTGCGCTGAAAAAAATATTTTAGAAATAGATGTGGAATTGATACGTTTTTGTTTATAAAACAATTTTAATTACAATTACCTATTACTATATTTATTTGTGGCAAAGAAAATTATGATCATATAACATCTAGCGCTTGAAGGGCATGGAGTCTTCTTCTTTCTTGATCGCTCGTATCAGCGTTAACGTTAGTACAGCTATAATCACCTAAATAATAAACATATCACGTAATAATAAATAAAAACCAGATATAATTAATGCAAAAACAATGAAGAAATAGCTGAACTGTGATAGACAAATATTTCTTTCTCTTACGTTAAGAAAACATAACATCATCCCCAAACCAGCAAGCCATGAGGTCTTTCCCTCCAAAAACCAAGACAGTTCGTCGACGCAACCGTGATGGAAGGCATTTCCGGTAACGGTATCCCGGCACTCAGTCGGCAATGGTTTACGCAATATTATGTAGTCTCTGGGTCCATTAGCTCCGCAGCATCCGATCTATGTTATTCATCGCGTAAAAATACATAAATTTAATTAAATATTAGGATATACCATATATAAGCCAGTTTTTTTCTTCCATGATAGTCTTTCTTACAGTTTCCTGAATCAGTCTGAGAATGCGACTCGCAATTTCCTCGTGGGAGTTAGTAATGAGAGTGTACATAGATCGCTCAATAATTGGTTGAATCTGGCTGTCATACGTTGAGTAATCGAGGATAACAGAAACTCCGGCTAGACCGCAGATGAAAGAAAGCGCTTGAAGACCTACGTGCTGTAGGAATGGATGAGAAAAGATATTTTTTAACTTTCAATTATTTAATTATTAAAATAAAACAAGTTTTATATTTCAATGTGTTTTTTTGACTCAATTATTGAATTATATACTTGTTGATTTGTTAATAATGCATTGATTAAAAAATAAGATCAAACAGTTTGAAAATTAATTTAGCAAAGAAATTCTTTTCTAATTCTAAACTTTTAAATTATTATTTTCTTTTAACATTGTCTCAAATTGAAAATAAAAATGCTTACAATGAATAGGGCCAGTATGTTCTCCATAAGAGCAGCAGCACAACCGATGAAAGCAATAGCCATGACAATAACGGAAGTAGCAATTAGAATGTAAATTCCAATGTAAAATTCATACATGTTCAGAAACTCAACCCATTCTTCGAGCATTGGTTCGAATCGCATCCAAATCGACAGTACGAACATCGCACAACCGAGAATCTTTTACAAAATAAAAACAATTTTTGTTAATTAATATATTAAAGATCAAAAATTAATAGAAAATACATCAATTATACATTTAACTTTTGTCGCAAGTTATCTCACTTATTTCACTTTTTTTCTCAATTTATTTTCTTTGTTCTTACTATGTACGTAATTTAAATTGCTTTTGTTTATTCAAAAACTCACGTAGCTAAAATTTAGCTTTTTAATTCACAATTAAAAATATCATATCACATTATTCACTATCACAAGTGCCTACACAAGACGACGCAATCATCACGATAAACTTTGCACACCTACCCATACGATTGTGTTCAGACAAAAGATGGTGAATTTGATGCAACCGATTTGCTTCTCTAGCTGCGGTCCCGAAGTTTTGCCTATCGCCATCTTCGCGGGAGATTTTTTGCAAGTTTACGCTTCAATAAATCGCTATTTCGGGATTGGGACGATACAAAAAAAAAATGTAATTCACCGATCGAGAACAGGTATCGTAGTGTCATCGCTTACGTTGCGACGCTTTATCACTGGTAAATATAAGAGAGATAAGTGGATAAGGGCGTACTAGATAAAAAATAACACACATCTCTGATATGAATCATTTTTCGTGCTATTGATATATGTGTAACTTTTCTAAAACTTCAGCGATTCTTAATCAGCGTAGATGAGATGATGTTGATTTGCTGAATAAAAAATTAATTATAATCACAATCGAGTGTAATATAAATTAATCAGCTTCAAATGCAACAGGTAAAACACACGTGCGTAAACCGATACGATATCGAGCCGTGCTTTATTTACAGTATCTATTACAGAAAATCATAATTATAAAAATACTTTTGATTAATTTGTGCTTGGCAATATATAAATTACAAAAAAATTCATTGTCGCTCCCAGCCACAAACCATCGTTCATTCTGAAATGAAT
Organism: Pseudomyrmex concolor; assembly: GCA_014839585.1. NCBI lineage: Eukaryota > Metazoa > Arthropoda > Insecta > Hymenoptera > Formicidae > Pseudomyrmex > Pseudomyrmex concolor. Next base: position 2,096 of record QVOB01000018.1, on the reverse strand, counting down.
ATAATTGCAAAAGGTTAATAGAAATCCTCCTCCGTGACCTTCGATCCCGACGTTTGATTCTTGATCTGTTCTTGATTGTAGTACATATCCGCGACCTGCTGGGCAGACGTGGCCTCCTCGCAACTTTTATCCTCACGGATTCTGACAAATCGCGGAAATCTCAACGATATTCCCTTCTCCGGATCAACCTGAACGAAACAAAATTGTTGTTATTTACAAATTTACCCCGTTACCTCTTTACTTCACTCACTATTCCAACGGCAGCCTTGTGAACGGGTGAGAGAGAGAGATCGGCGCATTTGATCTCCCAGATTTGGACCGGCTCGAACCAGTGATCCGGCTCGTGGCTATTATCGAAACGGTAGTACGATTTTGCCTGAGGTATCACGTGATCCTTGAAGAATTTCGTGTAATTCTCCAGGTCTTCATCTTTAAAGCCTGTGCCGATCTGATCGCAAAGAAGCAATACACATTAATACAAAATAAAATTTTGCGTTAATTGACGTTCGTAACATTAAATAAGAAATATACTTTGCAGATGCTCTGATACTCCTCGTTTTCCTGATCGTAACAAGCCAAGAGAAAACCGCCGTATGTGCCGGTCCGCTTTCCTTTGCCGGTGTAACCGCCAATTACAACCACGTCGAGCGTATCGCCGACGCTGTCCAAGTAATCCTTCTTCAGTTTCAACCAATTTCTCGAACGCTTCGCGATTTCGTAGGTTGCCTCTTCCTCCAATGTTTTAACCATCAGGCCCTCGCAATTTCCTTTTACGGACTCGTTGAGAAAAACTTCCACTTCCTCCATCGTTGCGGTATCCATGCTATTAGCGAACTTCCACTCGCCTTCCACTTCATTGAAGTGCTTCTTCAGCAACTCGCGACGTTTCGAAAACGGCTCTTTCACCAACGGTTCATCGTTCAAGTACAACAAATCAAACATGAACACGCATACCTGCACTTTAATGTCTTCTTCGTTGGCGTCCTAAAGAGAACGTTTGTATTTATGCAAAATAATAAGAAATCAGAGAAATCTTTGCACGCAGAAAAAAGAAAACTATAAATATAGTAATTATCAGAATAGTGGCAACTAAGATTATTATACAATCGCAATAATAAGTTTAATCATATATCTTTCTTAAAAATTACATTACCTTTCGTTTTCTGGTGCTAAGTACTTGGAACGGCAAGATCTGATTCTTCTCTTTGTCCCAGGCGACCGCTTCGCAGTCGAGTATGCAATTTTTCACCGAATCGCCGCGAGTATTCTTAAATCGGTTAATAATATCCGGATACTTGCTAGTATTGTTCTCTTGATTTCTACTGTAAATACTAATTTTGCCGTCGTTCGAAACGTGTATCTGCCGAGTGTTTCAACAGATAATTAATTAATCTCTCTAATCTCTCACTTTATATTTTTTTTCTGAAACATCTTAACTTTCACATGCAAAGCTTCTGAATCAAAACAAACAAACCTGTGCTCTTTCCCCGTCGTACTTCCACTCGCACGTGAATTTCAAGCCGTCGAATCGCGTGAGAACTTCTTGAATACCTTTTGTGGGATGCGCCAGCATAGGTTTCAAAGGTATTCCAGGAGTGAGCTTGCACTTATCGGGTAGAGCTTTAACGCCGTCTTCCAGTAAAACAGGAATTATAATGTCATAGTTTGGACATTCGCTGTAACAAAATTAGTTTAAAAAAAATAACATGTTTTTAAATATTCCGAATATAAATTCCGAAGTAATCTTACCAATACGTTGTCTTCAATATAAGCGCTATTTCGTCATATCTCTCTTTGAAGCGGTCCTTCGACATTGTTTTGCTCATGTCCAGATTTTCTGGTGGGTAAGTTTGTTCCGGTGGTGTGGTTGCGCAAGCTAGAGCCAACGCCTGAAAGCAACAAAAAATATCCGTTAGTAATATCGACTAGGACAGCAACATTTCGAAAAACTTACTTGCAAAACGGATTGCTCTGCCAGTCCAATGCGAAGTTTCCCGGCTAACGATCTGACGAGATATCTCACCTCGCTATTACGGCACGCCATAAATAGAGTCTGAATCTTGTCCAACTTTTTTCCTAAAGACTGAAAGAAATCT
>QVOB01000017.1:0-14779 GCA_014839585.1 Pseudomyrmex concolor | reverse complement strand
AATCCGGGGCACAACCCGGGACACAATCCCGGTCACAATCCCGGAAATCCGGGAAATCATCACCAGAACCCCGGCGGTCATCCGACTCAAAATCCCGGCAATCCAAATAGTCCGGGACGGGAGAACGTGAGTCGCCAATCGCAGAATCCAACTCATCCGACACAGAGCGGACGGGAACAACCCCAGCAGCAGCAGCAACAGCAGCAGCAACAGCAACAACAAGCTCAACATCCACATCTGGAACAGCGTAGCCACAGCATGGGGACTGTATTATCGTTCAGTCCGCGGGATCGCCGTTACCCGGCGGCTGGGCATCAGCATTCCGTGGACTTCACGCTTAACAATTTCAATTACGAACAGCTAAACAACGCGAAGAATCGCGAGAACAAGAGTAGCGTTGCCACAGTGGCGCCGGCGCCACCCACGAATCATCCGCCGACCAATAACAATTCGCTGCAGAACAATAACATTAATCTAAACAACAACGACAATGCAAGAATCATTTCGGAGAAGAACGCTTTGGAGAAGAATCTCAAGAAACACTCGCTGTTCATAAATGCCCTGTCGTGGAAGCGGTTCAGTACAACGAACAATAATAAGAAAAAACTCGACAACAAGAACAAAAACATCTCCTTCAGGCAGCCACTCGATAATATACCTATTGTTGATATTTTTTTTTTTTTTTTTTTTTTTAGATGATTCTGATATCTTGTAAATCGGCGATATTTATCTGTCACGAAAAAAAAAACGTGAGATTGATTTGCAAAACATTTATATAGCAAATGCGATGAGGAATAAGCAAGATGAAATAATATACAATTATAGAAACATGCGTTCTTTTACCTGTTGTGTCTAGAAAAGTGTAAAGACCGAAAGAGCAATTTATAGAAGGGAATGAAATATACAACGTGCTTTGACCTCAGATGCGATCGAAAGCGTATCGATCGACTTTATATCTCCTTTCGCGTGTAATATACATTGTAGTCTCTTTTTTTTTTTTTATAAAATTTGAAATTTTCGTAATGATTTTATCTCTCTTGAATTATTTCTTTAAACATTTTCAGTTTAACATGTAAACAAAATGAATGTATAAAATGAAGCTAGTTTTATATCTCTCTGTTTTATATCTCATTATTTCGGTAATAATATAATATATATATTTAATTACCATTCTCTATATGTGATTATCAAATATACATTAATAATCATTTAATCATTCAATTACATTCGATCACGTTATCGAAAGATAATCTGCCGATGCGAAATGTGTTTATATTAACGTTAATAAATTCAAAATCAATGTGAAAAAAAATACGCGAGAAAAACACTGTGTTTGTAAAAACTATGCTCTCATTCTAATGCATTTCTCCCGTAAATCTATATTACTCTGTTTTTTTTTATCACATTATATATATATAAAACAATTTTAATTTTAATTTTTTTTTTTTTTGAAATTTTAACAAAACTCTTTATATTAAAGGGTAAATTTCCTGTCGATTTAATTAGACAAAGCCACCGGCGTCGAACAATAATCATACCACGCACAATCCGACGTGTGAGAAATTGGTGCAGAAGCCTCTGCCTCCTGGACCAAGGAAAACCGTCATCCAGGCCTCCACCTCGGAATTGCTCAAGTGCCTCGGCGTCTTCCTGCACAGGAAATGCACCCGCTTAAGGGACTTCCAGGCCGGCGACGCTGTAATGTGGCTCAGAACTGTCGACAGAAATCTCCTGCTTCAAGGTTGGCAGGTGAGTGTGTCTGCGCGCGTTACTCTTCGTTGCACAATAAATACTCTCGATAATAAAATTATTACGGCATATCGGCTTAAGGGTCGTAATTAATAAATCATTCTCGCAGCTATGTCGTTATCGCGATAACCGGTTAATCAAGGATGCATTACATTACCGGCACGAAGCAATTAACTCTTGGTGATTGGACTGCGATATTTAACCTTGATGACCGGTAGCACACTGTTGATGAACGCGATCGATGAACTTACAAATTGACTTGTAGGACGAGTTAATGTGTAAAATTTGTATAATGTGTACGTAATTTGCAGTTTAAATTGGATACACACGCACAGTTTCTGCGTCGTCATCGATACGTCTCGCAGCTTTGTTGTTTCCGAAACCGCAACCGTCTCTTCTCTACTCGTCCAATTAAAAACTAGGAATATTTGTCTTCGGTGCGTTAAAAGGCTTCGTTTCCCTTAAGGGACTATCATTACCGGGAGAAACGATAGTCCGCACGTGTCGCGAGGAGAGGAAAGGGCTTCTTTCTCGAATCCTAACGGGACACACTCTCTCTCTCTCTCCCGCGGGAATACCGCAGTAACGCACAATAAGAGCATGTCAGTCGCAATATGTCACGAAGGGAATTACGCGAACTTTTCACGGAACGAACCTTCCGAGAGTTTCCATCCATGCATAATCTATGCGCACGCATTTATTTTCATCTTGCAGAGAAAGGAAAAAGGATAGTGAATAATTCAATGTTGCGTTGTTGTGATTACGCAAATGAATTTTAATACCGCGTTATTGTTAAATTCCCGCCCGGAATTGAATACAAAATTTTTAAATTCCGGGAATTTTTTAGATCTAAAACTTCTTTGATAAAAAGACAGTTTCAATTTAAAAGAAACGGACAAAGTGTTTCTTCTGAAATTTATTTTAAATATTATTATAAGTATTTATTATCATTATTAAATATTTTTTTTTTTTTTAATATTCTCCTTCTATGGCAGAGTATTAGAAACTTATATCGGAATCTTCGCTTGCAAGTCTTCCTTGTCCCCCATTGCTTTCCTCCGCTTTTAACGCGAGTGGTTTCCAACGATCAAGTGACCATAAAATTCTTTTCCCCCGCAAAGAACGAGTCGTAATCAATCGAATGATCGCTTGTGGTTTCAGTCAGTGCCGGGTTTACAGTCGATTACGAATTTAGCGTTTATGCTAATGGGCACTGTCGTGCGCGATCGCAACCTATGCAAATTGTACGGTCCCTACACAAAGCTCGCCCTTCTACGCGCTTTAGAAAGAGAGAGAGAGAGAGAGAGAGAGAGAGAGAGGAGAGCTATCGATCAAACCTAAAAATATTTTCAATCTCCGATAGTCAACTGACGTAGATGGCCGCCGACTTAAAAATACTGTCAAACTATTAATAATACAATGCACAAATCTGCGTTGTTGTTTAACCGCTTTGTTTCACTGTCTTTGCCTTGTGCTACATATACACGGTCCATTAGTTTTTTCATTAAAAAAAAACAAAAAAGAAAAAAATTTTCTCCCGCAAAATTGCTGCAAATGACAAGAGCAAATAGTTTTTTTTTTTTTTTATTTTTTTTTTTATCAGAAAAACAAATTTGATTTTAAAATTGCATTATATTTCGCTTTGACTGACAACTCGCAGTCGTCACGCGCGCGCGAAGCACGTGTAATTTTTTCAATTTAATAAAATACATTTTTATTAAATATCTCGTTGCAAATAAAAGCGTAATTTTCGTTGCGAACAAAGCATATTTTCTCAATTTTGACGGAGATTTATTTTTTCACAGAAAGCAATTTCCTATCTGATTGAATTACACAAAACAGGGTCGCCTACTAACAAGGTCCAATTCTGTCTCGCGGGCTTAACAAATTAAATGTACAAGAAATTAAAGTCCTTATGCGAAATTAGTTCTGCTCGGAACGTGGTTTCTTTTTTTTTTTTTTCTGTTTTACATCAAAACGTCATGCCCACACGAGAAAGGTAATTATCGGCCGAATCGACGGTATTCTTTTGTGCCTGTTTTATGTGTCGGAAGTCGCTATCGACCGTCATCAATGTCGTGCAACCTTCAAATGAGCCGCACTCTAACTCGTTCATGGAAAAATAGCGCAAAGTAATAATTCCCGACCGCTGCGCCAGCGATTCTCCGATCTCGCGTGTTTACGTGGGTGAAGTTTCCTTCCTCGCCACGAGTGACGCACAAATCGTCTCAGTCTTTGTGAGGACAGATACGCGATTTTGGCATCAACGTATTTTATTTCACAGCAAAGTTCTTTCTTAAAAGAAAAAAAAAGATTGACATAGCTGACACATTATCGGCACCTATGAAGATGTTTAAAAGTGTGTCAAGATCTTCGAGATTTTCCGATTTAAACGTTTAACTAATGTAATTAATTAATTAACGCGCAATTACGTGTGGAAGCGATTGCGTCGAGAGTATTTACGAGCTCAAAGTTCTGAGAAAGACGTATAAATATATGTTACACGTGAGTGTGTAACTTCTGATTTGTTTCTTGTCACTTTCAATAATTCATAGGATATTTTGTCATTTGAAACAGTTTGCGACATAATGCGACATTCGCGTGCGTCAGTTCGCTTCGCGCGCGCGAAGATTTCCATAATAAAAAAGCAGACTCGCGTTCCCTAGTAACACCCCCTGCGCGACATCGATTTCTCATGTCGATAAGTTCACGCGTGGAAGGGCGTACAGGAAGATAACGATAGTCGCGCGTCTAACATTTCTGAAAGAGAGAAAGAGAATCTTGTGTGTTATCTCGCCCCAGAAAAAAATACTCTAACAAGTCGTTTTTTCGCCAATCCTCAGATTTCATGTAGGTATCCGTTCCTCTCATCGAGGACACGTTTCTCGGATTGTTTTTTTTTCTTCCCTTTTCAAGATGAGACGCTTTCAGGGAACTGGAAAAATGAATTATAAAAACTTTACACGTGCGCCATTACATTCGAAGCGTATTGATCTCGTTTTCTTTTTATTCAATTTTGGACCGACGGAAAATTTTTTTTTCCGGAGAAATTTCACGAGAACATCGCGCGAAACTACAACGAAAAGAAATCGGACTCAGGCATTTTCCGAAACATTTCTGCAAACAAGGATACATACGCGGCCGATTATTCATCTCGGTCGGCGTTTTCTCAGAAACGCGCGATGCAACAATGGATATTTCTATTAATACAACGCCACGCAATTGTGTGCGAGAGAGATAGGGAACACAGCACTCTCCGGTCTGTCCACGCGCACGTTTAATCCTCTTGTCGATTGCGTCGTTGAGTAAATATGCATAGGCTTTTGTTATCGAAAGTAGCCATTTATAGTCATCTCTATTGAGAAACATGTGCTGATTTTCAACTTCAAATCGCCCGCATTTTCTCTACTTCGTCTCTGAAATAAATTCAACTTTGATTCTACTCCGGGACGTTTTAGGGGTTGTTTTTTTATTGTTGCAGTAAAAGTTGTGTACGCCACTTCGCGTTAATGGACATTCTCGAGCGAGAAGACGCAACATCTCTCGTCGCGCGACAGCATTACAAGGGGGTGGAAATCGGCGCGCGTGAGGGTCGCAAAGTTACGCTCAAACGACAGCAACGTCGCGCACGATCCTTCCCCTTGGGGAATGGTGTGCAGAAATGTGTGGGGGAAGATGCGAGGGACGTTCACCCTTACCGATTTTTAATTACGACGGGGGAGAGACGTCTCTTTCCTTCTCGGGTATCCGCTCCTGACGCGAAGCTATTTTTATCGCCCCGAATCCATCATCATTCCGTGCGTAAAAACGTAACAAGTGTATAAAATTTAAAGTCTCATAAAGATCTTTTATTTTCTTGCCCCGGTTTTATCGTATCAGAAATATTCCCGTCCTCGAATTAAAATTTAATCTAAGCTCGACTTCGATTCGCACAGCCGATCTTCTTAGACAATATTTTTAGCGGTTTGTTTATGGACAACAAATTATATTTGCCAAAATTAGAACCGCGTGGTTTAAATGCGATTCTCCTCCCGAGTAAACATCTTTCGCGGCGTGACACACCCTATTATTGACAGGTCGTTGGTCACATGTCCGGTTTCCAAGAATAGAATTACACACAGGAATATACCGAATAATCCAAGTACAAGATAAATTGAATTACACGGGTTCGCGGATACTGAATACGTAATTTAATAATATTAATTAATTTCTCCCTGTCGTATCGCACGACATTCCGTCAATCTACTGAAACGTTAAAGCGCGCGAGCAACAGCTCTTCGGGGGGGGGAGGGGGGACAACAACAATTTAACCGGATATGACCGTCTGATCGTCAAACGAGATCAGGTCGAGACATGCGTTGCTGAAAATCTGCTTACGAGGAGAAACCATACAGCAGAAAATTCCATTCCGATCACGTTTTTCACGCAAGACACACGTGTTGTGAGGTGTATCCTTGTAATTAACTCCCGTCCTCGGGGGTCGCACGAACGCGCGCGACTATACGCTCTCTAACGTATAATACGGAATTAGCTCGACTTCCACGTGACTCATCCTTTAAACCTGGATTATTCGCGACGCGTATTACAGTTTCTTTTTTTCTTCATTAATTCACATGTAAAGTTAATTGCGCGCTTTTGCGAGGAATACAATGCGCGCGGATCAACGCGCGAGAGAGCTCTCTCTCCGTTACACTCTCCTTCGAATCCGAATCCGGGTGTAATTGCGATCGAGGCGTGCCGCTAATTGGCCCGAGTGGCAACTCTCTCGCGGAACTGTTATCCGCGGTCTTGGAAATTTAATTAAAAGGTTTATAGAGGCTCTTTGCACTGACGACTCGGATAACACGAGAGAGAAAGAGAGAGAGAGAGAGAGAGAGAGAGAAAGAACGGCAAGTATAAAGCCAGGCCACTCACCCCTAACGAATATCGACCGATCTGGAGAGAGTGTACGTCCTCGCCGGGGTATATCGGCACCCCAATTCCGTTGTACCGCGATTTCACCGACCCTCGCGCCTATACCTGGGATCGAGTGAGTCGCCTCTCTCGACGGAGAGTCGGTCGAAGCACGAAGGAAACCCTAGTCTGATCAATCATGCATCGGAAAGCGAAAACCTTGCAAATCCGGCGAAATCGTAAACATTGGAAGACGATTTACTTGTTGTTGGTGTTTTTCTCTCCCTCTCTTTCTCTCTCTCTTTGTTCTTTCGCTCGCCGATCGGTGAATTGTTCAATAATGCAAAACGGATCACGTCGAATGTAAATTATAAAAAAGAAAGAAACGTTCTTCACAGTGAGGATAAAAATTCCGGAATAAGGTCTTGGCTGAATCAAGCATACCAGTACTTCAATTTGATCCTCCGTACATAATTTTCCGCTTACCACTGTCGCCCACGCGACGAGTATACAAGTTTTACATCGCGAGTCGCGGGGTCGTAAAAGAAACATATCGCTGGACGCTATCTATGAATAATTTCTCGACATTAACGTCACGCGATCTGCTTACCGCGTAATGCCATTGATGGTTCGTCTATCAGAACACGTCATCTATTTTAACGTCGGAATAGTCTAGAAGCAAAGCACCCCTTTCACACGCGCGCGCGCGTCTATGTCTGTCTTTCTACAACAGTTTTACCGACAATGTGGAAAAAATTGCAAATCCCTGATAAGACGATGACAAAACCTGTCGTACAATCGCGGATTTTTCGGAGCGGAGACCAAAAAGCGAACTGATCAGAGGCGAAGGAGAGAGTTTCCGCAAGAGACCCGAGATGAAGGAGAATCTCGGCGCGATTTTTCGTTTCACGCGAGGCCGCGCAATGTTCCTTTTTCTTTCCGCCGCATTGTGCAAAGTGCACTGCTCCGATTATTCTCCCGGAACGTGTGTCAGGCGCCGCTGTCACACCGGGTACAGTGTCGACGGCCCTCAACAGGAGAAGAAGAGAGCCGAGTACTGTGTGTGTATATATGTATATATATATATATATCGGGGAAGGCGCATTCTGGCGTGTGAGCTGATTGTAAACGTGAGTGCGCGCGGCGTAATGTGCATTAAAAGCCGACACGGCTAACGAAGAACACAGACAGAGAGAGGTCGAGGCGCGTGAAAGAAAAACAGCAGCAGGTTGCCGATCGGCGGAGGAAAATGTATCGGGGGCATCGATCCTTCCCCCCGGGTCACTGTGTGGCCTCATCACGCGCTTAATGCACTCACCGTGCGCGCGCGTGTGTGTGTGTGACGGCCGCGTCACCGCCGTGAAACACCTTCTCGCGCGAATCGATGCACCTATACCTGTTGTAGGCACCTGGCGATCATGAGCCGATGCATTCGGGCGCGCTAATGCAACTCCATCTTAGCGAGCATCACACACCTACGTGACGAACACGCTTGAAACGTGTGTATATTATCGCGATCCGCGCGAGACACATACACGCGAATTATTAATGAGGCATTCATTATTTGTGTTAATTGCGCGTAACTAATTGATTGAATTACAAAGTAACGTCGAGTTACATTATCTTGCGACAATGCAGGTAACAACGTTATATATCTGCGTATGTGAAGCGCGCACATTGTTTACTCACATAATGTACTGCCGGTTGGGCGATACATATTGCGTCATTAAGTATGAAACTTGACAAATATATATTAACAAATATAAATATACATAAATTTGTTAAGTTTCACAACTTAATGATTCAACGCCTAACAACAAATATACAACAATTAGATAAGCTGTGAAAAGATGAAATGGAGGACAGAACCAATCCACAAGATGTATATACATGCGTTATACTTATTGAATATAAAACGTTTTAACGAATTGAAGTAAAAAATGTACTAACGTGTACTTAAAAATATTTTTGTAAACTTGTGGTTCTTTGGCGCGCGACTTCTCTCGTGTGTTTCATGGCTAATGAAGATCTAAGTCGCATATAAATAGACTTTCTATTTTTATACAACATATTGTGTCGTCCTTACATGTGTATCCGCACTAATTAACATCTGTGTAACTATATTTGTTTCCGAAGGGTTTGCGCCTGATACGCCAAAGAGACGTATTTGTTTCTGAAGAAGTCGCGTGTATTTACATTCTCATTCATTTTAGCTCGTCTTTGAAGAATACATTAATCTCAGTGAGATGCAAATTTTTAGACAAATAATTTCTACATCTTCTCGCGTTTCCACAAAATCGCAACACGTCGCGAACTTCATCGCTTATTAACTGAAGTACATAATTGTAGATGCGAATCATATCCTTCTAATATAATTACGTTTGCAAAAATGTATTTTTCTAAAGCATATATACGTGTCTTCTTCTGTTTGACACACAAACAGGACGTACCCTTCATAAACCCTGCCAACGTAGTGTTCGTGTACATGCTGGTGAAAGAGCTCGTCGACGGGGACGAGGCGTCCGAGAAAGAGCTTCAGGCGACGGTGCTGACGTGCCTTTATCTGAGCTACAGCTACATGGGCAACGAGATTAGCTATCCGTTGAAGCCGTTCCTCATCGAAGACAGCAAGGACAAGTTCTGGGACCGATGCCTCCTGATTGTCAACCGACTCAGCTCTGAAATGCTGCGAATCAACAGCGAGCCCGGATTCTTCACGGAGATCTTCTCCGAACTGAAGGTACGTGATTCTTTTTTCGCTATTACAACTGAAAATATTTTTTTAGCATGCGATAAAAGTAACGATCTTGTGCTTCGAATTACGGCGATGTAAGGAGGCGCTCTATTTGTGGGGGTCTAGCTCTATTCTGTGAATTCGAACAGGCCTGCGGTGCCGGCGAGCGCGGAAGTCTGTCTGGTAACGGCCTCGAACGGAGCCTCGTCGTCTCCGGAGTCGCGGTACCCACCAAGGCAGCTTGACGGAGCTATACACACTTGCTGGTACGCATCGCCAGGCACGGCTGCGACGTCACGACGCTCTGACGATGGCCGTCGCGACGACGTGGAGCCGCGCTCGCAGCTTGACCCCACCGCATCGACCTCGACCTCCAGTCCCATCCGCCAGCGGCGGCCGCCGCGGTCTAGTCGCGACAGTACATTCTGCTCAAGATGCGGTCGGCGACGTCGGGAGGAAATCGCGTTGACGATCGAGGACCTGGACGCCATCGAGCCCGCACCGCTCGAATCACAGAGAACGCCAACGAAGCTCTGCAGTTGCGACGAAGTCGACGCACCGACGACGAGCAAAGAGCGCGGCGATCTCCGAAAGATTCGCAGCACCGAGGTGACGTGGAGCACCACCGAGGTGAGATGGGGTACCAGCAGTTTCCTGTCGCCCGACGACGCGATCTGGGACTTGAGAAGACGCACCAGCGAAGGCACGGAATTCCGCTGGGAGCTGCACACCTCGAGCACTGACTTGGATCTCGTCAGGAAAGCGAAATGCAGCTGCCACAGTCTGACGCCGGAAACGGAGAAGAAGCCAGAACGGGGCGATCTCAGAAAGCATCACAGCGCGGAGGGAGACAAGTGGTCGATCGAGAATCTGCTGACGCCGATGCACGACCTAAGAAAGCACAGCAGCGACGACACCAGATTCGCGCGGGAGGCCAAGTGGCTGCAGGTACCGGAAGTGATGCCGAATCCAAAGCCCAGATGCACTTGTCCCAAGGCGAAGACTCCGGTGCCCGCGTCGCCGCAGGAACAGAAACCGGTGGAAGAGGAGAAGCCGGAGAAACCGGTGCAGAAAGAAGAGAAGAAACTGTACTACTCCAAGTCGCTGACGCCCGAGGATTCGACCGTGCCGTGGGAAAAACCTGAAATAAAGAGACAAGGGAGCGAGGATCCGAGACCAAGACACAAGCCCAGGGATCGACCCAAACTGGAGCGATCCGCTCAAGTCAGAAGCGAAAGTTCGAGGAAATGGGGTTTCAAAGAAAAGGAGAAGGAAAAAGAGAAGATTGTCAGTCCGATGGAAAGCAAGAAGCCGTTACGAGCCAAGTGGGCTATGAAGGCGCACGTGTCTCTGCCCGGTGAGAAGAAAGCGCCGAAATGGTACAGAAGTCAGGACGAGCCAAAGAGCAAGAGTCTGCGCGACCGGCCCAAGTACAGCATACGCAGGAGCATGTCGCCGGAGCCGGATCCGCGGCAGATGACCAAACTGGAGAACAGAATCGTGCGACGTCTCATCTCGCCGGAGATCACCATCACGAGCACCAAGTGGGCGCCCTACGAAGACTCTTCGCCGCTGCCGACGATCGGGATCAAGAAACGTGACAAGCAGAAGCACATCAGCGAGATCCAATGGACGCCCTACGACGAGTCGCCGAGCGACATCCCGGTCGAGCTGATTCAGGACGATTCCAAGGTAGATCCGTTCCAGAACGTCACCCCGACTCACTGTCCGCCGCCGGAGCCGACGAAATCGCCGAAGAGCGACGACGAAGAGTTCCGGTGGCGAATTCTCAACCAGGTCGCGCCGTTTCCGCTTTATCAGGGCGGCTGGAAGGACGAGTCGCCGGAGAAAACACCGCCGAAGGTCATGACGCCGGAAGAATCACCAGTCTGGTCGCCGATGCCCACCACGCCCACCACGCCTATCACCAAGAGAAAAAGCATCGCGCCGCAGATGTCGGAATATTCGCCGGAACCGTCGCCGGAACGACCCAAGACCCGACTCACTCGCAAAGGCGCGTTCCGGTTGAAGTCGTCGGCTCCCTCCACCAATCCTCTGGAAGACAGATTACCCCAGGTTCCACCTTCGAGGATCCGGGATTCCGTATCTTTTCCACCGCCGGGAATAATCGTGCGCGCAGCTAGCGAGGACACAAAAAGACAGAGGCCGCAATTGACGAGATCCAAAGCCTTGCTGGAGGTGCCGCATATAGACGCGACGAAGAGGTCATTGAGCGAGGAAGGACCGCGTATACGTGCGCGCGAGCGCATCAAAGCACCCACGAGGACTCGCAGCGAGGAGGTGTCCAAGTACGGCGATCCCTGGTACAGGCCCGACTCTCCCGAGATGCGCGAATACGTCACGACAGTGTGATATTAGCTTCCAGAAGACTGTCGCCGATATAATCCATCGGCGCTGGCTTCTTCACTTTGTAATCGACACCCTTATCACGGGGGGCAGCTCAGCATCGTGCAAAACTATATAAATAGAGATCATTGTACACAGCTTTCTGGGGCGAGAGAAATTGTTATTTTCTAATCCACAATTGTCGTGGTTTTATAAAATTTATTAAATAAGAAAAAATCGACGAGATCGCTGACAAAATGGGCCGACGAGCCGGACGCGCTTGGTTTTTCATCGCAAGGGCCTCAACGAAGAGTATATCTTCAAAAGCACCTAAAGAGATGCGCGACGACAGGGCACACTTATTAGTAAAGACACTAAAATCGAGGTCAAATGACGTAAAAAAAAACAAAAAAAAACAAAAAAAAAACAAAAGACTAGAACATCATCCGCATAAACGCTGAAAAAACTTCGTTGGCCTACACGAAGATTACACAATGAAGAAAATTTAAAAAAAAAAGTAACGTTAAACAAACTTCGAACGTTTGACATTTACGTGAAAAAAACAAATAAACAAAAAAAAAACAAAAAAAAAAACATCGGAACAACATGTCAGAAGATGAGGGATCAAGGACTGACTATATTATTTATCTGTAGTATAATACATTGTGCGTTTCTCCGTCGCGCTCGCGAGGAAACGAGAACACTTTTCCTAGCAGAGCGCGACCGTTAAGAATGCTCTCAGCTCAAGACGAGATGTTGTACGATCGCGCGCGATCGAGCGGACATCCGGTAGACGCGATGATCTTGGCGCAAAGACAAGGTCGGCGTCGACCGAGAACGCAGGCGGCAGTTCATGTAGCACGTTGATTACTAGTTCTATAACATAAATTAGCATATGATATTGTACTACGATTACACAGTACCGATTAGCGTTAAAAAGCAACTAATCCATAGCGAATGCATAAGCGTGATATGTTGATTTTCGCATAATGCGCTGCTGTGCAGAGGAGAAGTAAGGAGAATAAGTGCGACGACAGGGTGCGTCCAGGAATTGAGTGGTTTACTCTATTTCGGACGCGCGTAAAAAAAAACACTAAGTATAATTGTTTACGTACGCCGTACGCGTATATACGGTTAGTTATATTGATATTTATAACACACTCGCGTGCAACAAGTATTTAAGAGAAGCTACATAATTAAAGAAAACCCTTGTCACACAGAGGGTAAGCGGATTTGAGAAATTCGTCGATCGCGAGCCGTCAGTGCTCGACGACATACGACTTCTCTGTGTTATTCTCGTTTTGATCTCTTTTTTTATATATATATATACGTGATATACCGGCGAGCGGGATCGTCGGAGTCCGGCGATCTCGACTCGCGCGATCGATTTTGTTCAGGGCGACGATTCCAGTGATCCGGCAGGGAGGAAAGAAAAACCAAAGCGGTGCTGGATGACGTTAGGCCCCGTGTGTGTGCCGGTGTGTGCAATATTAATTAAGGCGTCGAAGCGTCGGTGGACAAACCGCGTGATTAAGGCTTAAAAGGGGGTGAAAGACCGATACAGAAGGGTGTGAGGAGGGGAGGGAATCGGCTGCGCGTTATTACTTGATCATTTCGCCCCTCGTCGTCGGCGCGATCGTTTCTTCGATGAAAACCTGCCGCCACTCGCGTTGCCACTCGCGAGCTCTTTGTATATTTATTGTTTGCGTTGTTGCGTTCGCCCGAGGAAGCGTTTTGTCGCGCGCTCTCTAACCCTCTTTCTTCTATAGGAGTGCTCCGCGCAAGTGCCCTCCTTGTGCTCGTGATCTTTTTTCTATTATCGTGCGTGTGTCTCGAGGAACGAGCGGACTTGTTGTTAGTGTTTCTGCGTGACTGGTGGTCACTGTGTATAGCATGTGTAAGCGCGTAGCAAGTTCTTCTCACTCTAGATACGTGCGTTCCGCGGGACTCTCTCTCATCCCATGTTAACGAAACAGTTTAGCTCGCGTAATGTACATTAGGAACGCGACATTATAGTTACATTCGAGCGACGACGCCGAGTGGTCGACGATTACATCCTCGCGTCTCTTTCTTTCTAAACGTCGGCAAGACACGTCCGATCTCGTGTCGCGTCATCATAATTCGCTGAGAGACAGTTTTCCGTGAATCCGCAAAATCAATCGCTCACCTCGGGTGATCATCTCGCGTCGATCTCATGCAAGCCTCGTAAGTGTCTTACGTTGCTCTCTGGATATGTGTATGTAACTAAAAAAAGTTTTTGTTTTCTCCCAGTTTCATTCATGCATAAACACCATGCGATCAATGAACGATTAGTGATGTACTTACCTAGACACAGTAGAAAGTAACTCGGATGACAAACGTATAGCAAACCATCCGGACGAGTAGAGAATTCATTGCGTTCTTCACTCACTTGATTCTATTCGTCTTCGTTTCGCCTTCCGGTTGTCACGGGATCGAGCGTCATTGTAGCGTTTCCGTTTTTTGCGTCGTGTTCCGTGCGTTTCTCTCGTAGGCTGTAGAAAAAAGAACAGATATAAAATCTTGTACAGGACGATATTTAGTAAACAAAATCAGAAATAAATAACAAGTCGCTGTAAAAAAACAGTTTTTGCAAAACACACATTTGGTTTTTAATCGCGACAGTAGATATTGATCAAGAGAGAAGGTTCACTCTCTATTATTTCACGACTTGCAACATATACTCACTCTCTCTCTATAGAAGAACAAATGCACGGAATCGCTGCAGGTGAAAAAAAAAGAACGTAATAAAAAGAGAACTTTAGACGCGAAGACGTGATCGGCGGCAACGACGCGCTTTCCAATTTTACACAGTGTTGTTTTGCCGTGTGTTTATCATATTAGGCGTCGTCTACAATACAGTCATAAGCCGTAAGTCGTAAAAAATTGACCAATCACAGACAAACCGAAGAATAATCGATTGTAATTGGTCAATTTCTTACGGCTTACGACCATAGACATATAAGAAATAGACTGCGCGTGTGAGAGGGGAAGTGAGTCAAAACTTAAAACGAGACAGATGCTTTCACCCGTGTCTCT
>QVOB01000015.1:0-14144 GCA_014839585.1 Pseudomyrmex concolor | reverse complement strand
TTCTTAAAGCTAAAGGATGTGACTATTATATAATGTACCTAATATTACATAATATTGTGTACATTTTTTTTTTTTTTACAATCTATTTTAGATGTTACTTTGTGGCCCGGTCTCCCCTAACTATACTATACGATGTTTTTTATATTCGGATCTCTGTGATGGTATATGTACTTCCATTTTCGAATTAATTTGAGCGCGAAAAGAAGATTATTCTGAATTTATATCGTATGTCTCGTATGCAAGTCGACGATATCTTTTACTCTTATACAGAAAGAAGAAAAAGTTGGTTAAAAAGATTAGGAAATTCTAGTCATGCCATATATAAGCGACGTTGTATAAAACATTTCGGGGTTATCATGTAACAACACTAAGCTAAGGAGAGCTGTGCGCGACACTACGAAGACAAGAGGCCGTATATATAGGTATACGTATCTAAATACATATATTTGAGTACATGGGCATCAAGATGCGTGCACGCAACATGTACGACGCGTAATGTTAATGTATATAAGGAAAGCACGTCAATCAAACTCGTAGTGTTCGATTAATTCAATAAGATTGATCTGCGAAGCGAAAGAGAAAGTGCGAATAGTGGCGTTTGCTGGACATTTTCGTCGACACGATTTTTGTACATTTTTTTCTGCGTCACACACACATATTATATACGAACCGACCGAGTTCTGTCAATCTCTTGTCGTAATCTTTCAGGGACCAGTTTTCTCTGTTACCGTAATCGAGTGAGAAGTCGATAAAAAAAGATTTGTCAATACAATTCACATCAACGATCTTGAACACTCAACGAATTTTTTACTGTGTGATTTTTATAAAAATATAATCGCAAAAAGTACAATTCTTCGCTCATTTATTCGATTGATACTTTAAGATCACGGATTTTTACTGAATTTACTTTGTGTCGCAAACAGTTACACGGTCCTCGAAAATTGATGCAATGACATAACTCGGTGCATCCGTCGTCATCCTTTGCGATAATCCGTGTAGCTCGGAGAATTAATTGTTGCATCGAATGAAAGGCGAGTGAACAAATCAAACAATTATTGTAACGATTAACATGTAGAAACAAAAACTAAGAGACGTGAGTCTGCAAAAGTCATCGCAAAGAGTGAAGTGTAAAGAAGTTGGCAAGTTTTTCTCTCCGTTCTGCGATCGGAGGTTGTGCGATTAAAACGAAAAAAAAAAAAATAATAATAATATATTGCGATTTAAAATTTAAACTGTATTAAATCTGTGGTACGGAATTTCGATGCATTGTGTCGATCGTAGAATCGATTAAATAAATTGATATCGTGTAAAGTACACAGAGTGGATTTTCTAAATAAACCTTATGAGATACAACAAAAAACAACATAAATATGTGATTAAATTTGCACACAAAGCACGCAAATCTTGTAATCGAAAATATAATCGATTAAACATTCGATGAAAACATTTGTTTCAATATCCTGTAAGCTCTGAAAACGTAGAGTCCAAATCGTCGCAAATAAATTTGTATTTTTCTTTCTCTTTCAACAGATAATCTGAAATGTGACCAATAATTTATCGATTAACAATTGTATAACAATAGTTGCAAACAGATTTAACTGTATTATACAATCATATTACCTTCTCTTTTGTCCATTTCCTTCGTAAATATCTTGACAGTTTTTTCAGCGATTATGGCACGTTTCTCGGCAGCTTTTAGTTTGATTTTTAATTCCTTCAACTGAGCTTTAAACTCTTCCACTCTTTGATTAGCCTATAATTTAATTTAATTTTTAAAATATTTGGAAAACGAAAAAAAGAATAATTAATATAAAAGAACTTTTACTTTTTCTTCGGACACTTCTAAAGACTTCAGTATATTACCAACAATGAACAACTCATCCTCTCTTTCGAGAATTTTCCTAAAACATTATTATTCGTCATGTTCAAAAAAATAATTTGTTAAATATCTCTTAGTGCAATTGTCAGAAACTGTATGATATAACAATGACTGAAATATGAAATATATATACACACACAGAGAAAGAGAGAGAGAGAGAGAGAGAGAGAAATTCTTGCAAAAGTAAAAAGGATTTTTAAATATAAAATATATTGCATGAAAAGGTCTTCTCTGAATAAATTCAAAATAGATGAGAAAGAATTCAGCCAAAAAGAAAACGCAGCCTTTATATTTAGAAAATGGTGCGATACGTACGCCTCGCTCGATTTAACTCTTTCTTCAGCAGCTTCGAGCTCATCCTCGACGAAAGCCAATTTTTTCGAAATCTCGTCGGATTTCATGTCGGCGTCTTCAGCAATGAGCCTGGCTTCTCTCAGCTGCGCCATCAATTGATCCATTCTCTCTTCGTCTTGCTTGCTTCTGTTTTCCAGGACTTTGCAAATACTGAATGAAAATCAGTTTAAAATTATGACACTAGTAATCTGTCTCGTGATAAAGAAGTAACTACTACACTAATAAAAATTTACAAATGCAATATATTATAGTTGTAGAAAAATATTTTACTCAATATTTTACTCTCTTTATATTTTATGATAAATAACGTACCGCTTTGCGTCTTCCGCTGTTTCCATGGCTTGCGCGAGTTTTGCCTGAGCAGACAAACGTCGCTCTTCGGACTTCTCTAAATTCTGCATGCACTGTTGCATTTTTCTATTCAGCACCGCCAGTTCCGATTGTGTCTACAATTTTATTGACAAGTGACAGACAGAATTGATATAACACGAAATACATGTTTCTTAATTCACTAACCACGATGTAGATCCTTTCTTTCATTTCAAGATCCTTGTTTGATTTTACCAGCTGAGCCTTGCTTACTTCGAGATCGTGCTCCATTTGCACCAATTTTTTTGCCAAATCACGAACTTCATCTTTTAATTTTTCTTCCCTTCGATTTGCCTCTTTTGCTTGCTGATCACACAGATCAGCTTTGTCCATCGCGAGATCTTTCTCGAGCTTCAGCGTTTGCAACTGTTTCTTGATAGCGTTCATGGCTTCGGCGAAAAATAATAACAAATATTTTTTTAAATCAATAATGTTACTTTAATAAAAAAGCTTTTTTTAAACAGATACATATATTGTACTAAATGTTATATAATATAAATTATTACTGAACAAAAGTATCTCAACTTTTAAGTCACAAGAGAGAACACAATTTTTTTTATTATTTAAAAAACTTTACATTAAAAATATTTAATTCTTTAATTATGATAATTACTTTTTTCTTTTACGATGTTTGATTGATCTTTAGTATTTTCTCTCGAAAATGTTCTTTTTAGTTTTTAATAAAAAATATTCACACGTAAAACACTTTTACTTAGAAGTATTTTTCTCGTTGTACAAAAATGTAATAATCTCAGTAATATAATTCATACTGTGTTAGAGTTTTTAATTACTAGAAAAACGAACAAAGTATTAAATGCAATGCTCGCGGGTTACTGTGCTCGATGACCGATGAAGACAATGCTTTATAGGCTCAATGTAATGCAAAAGAAGAAAAGCAACCGTTGCTTTAGTTAGTCTCAAACGAATTCTTCGACTAAAGCAATGTACTTTGATGTACGATGCTCATTGTCGGGAGCAAACACATTGATAATTTAAAATTTGCTTTGTGTTATATACTTAGCGTTAAATAACAACTTAACTATAGTAAAAATATAATTTATAATATTTATAAGAATATAATTTATAATATTTATAATTTTAATGTTTATAATTTTTTAAATATTTTTATATTTTTATTTTTTATAATTAAAGTTTAGAATTGATAATATTTTTACTATGAGGCAGGTGTTAAAATGTAATTTTTATTTGTTTTGCGCATATTTTGTATTTATTTTAAAGTATATTTTAAATAATATTTAATACACTAAGAAAATTTCAAGGAAGTTTCAAGAGAAGAAATAGTAACTTCTGAAAATAAATCAGATAAACTATTTTCCTATCACACATATATTCTTATTATTTATTTTTATCATTTTCGGTAACACATAAAATATGAGAAATGACAAATCACAAGAAAATTTCTAGTAGCATTTATTGAAAATATTTTACAGATTTTACAGTACACAGAATACATAAAAAGGATGCGATATCGTGGTCTTGTTTGCGCTTAGCAAACGACACTGTCTCTCCAACGCCTCTGAAAGAAAAAAATAGACGAAATCGTCGTTAATTTTCGATCAATGCGACAAACGCGACTAACAACCATAAACCACTTAATTGCTCGTCGATCCTGGCAAAGTGTTATTACAAAGCGATTATAATAGCATGCCGTGTCCATAAAGGGTATTATTGCGTGAAGCGAGTTATTTCTAATGTAGCGCTTTATACGAATCGACAGTGCAGCATCTAAGCACTGTGGATCAAATAAACAAGTTCATAGACGATAGCAAATAAGCGGAAAGAAGCGTAGGAGTAGCGGCGAAAATTCAAATCGAGTCCGTTTGCAGAACACTAATATCCTGTCATTTCGGCAAACGTTGCATCCATGTCGTCGCAGACCGCTTTATACTTTTCCTTTTCTTCTCTGAGTTCGTCTGAAACAAACCGCGATTTCAAAAAATATTTTTCTCTGTTTTTTGACACATTAAAGCGAGTTCTTACCTTCTTTCATATCCACTTCCTTTAATAGCGTCTTGACCGTTCTTTCCGCATGAATCGCGCGTTTCTCTGCCTCTTTCAATTTCTTTTTCAAAGATTTCAGCTGCACTTTAAAATCCTCTACTCGTTGATTTGCCTAAAAATTAAGAGCAATTATTAGCAATACAAATGCAATAACATTCATAGCGTGTTACATAACATACTTTTTCTTCGGACACTTCGAGAGATTTGACGATGTTCTGTACAATGAAAAGTTCGTCCTCACGTTCCACAATTTTGCTATAAAAAGATGTAACGTATGAGTTTTACATAAGAAACATAATTTTACAGAAATTACTTATAAGTTTTGCAATATGCCAGTCATTTGTAGCATAGAGTCTTGAAGGTATATTACTTCTCTTTAAACAAATCGCCTGTAAGTTTGATTGTAAGCCTGAGAAATAAACAGTAAACATTTGAATTTTGTTAGTACTGGTTGAAACACGAAATTCTGTATAGTTATTAAGTATTATATAATTTTATAAAGTGATTGACAATCAACGAATATATGGACAAACTAAAAAACGTTTTAGCCGAATGCTCAATGTCGTTATGAAACAACTAGATTCCGTTGATATCAAGAGTCTGTCGTCAATAAGAGAGCAAGTCTATTTACAAGCAAATAACTTATCTTCAGATTGAGAAGACGATTAGTGCGTTAAGCGTTTATAAAATTCTTGATGAACATTTAAATATTTCTACACTTTGAGTCTTTCATTGATTCACTCATAAAAGTGTGAAATAAATTAGTACTAGAAAATGATAAAAGACTATAAAAACGGAGCTCCGAAGTATCTAAACAACTTTGTTACGGATATGACAGAACTTAGCTTTATTATTACGATCACGTAACAAATTAAAAGGACGGAAATTTATAAGCGACGAAGAATTTCTTAGCAGCATAAAACCAAGCATGCGCAGATCAGCCGGAAGAAAAGTGACAGCACATTTTTAATGATTGGTTTATTCGAATGAAATTGTAACGGAGATTATTTTGAACAATTGTAAATAGAGCTATATTGCAAAACTTATCTAGTGGTTTATAAACTTAAATCAATACACATACGCTTCGCTAGTTTTTACTCTCTCTTCAGCAGCTTCTAACTCCTCCTCTACAAACTGCAATTTTCTAGCTATTTCATCGGATTTCGAGTCCGCATCTTCAGCGATTAATCTCGCGTCTTTTAGCTCCGACATCAATTTTTCCATGCGTTCCTCGTCCAATCGACTTCTTTCCGTTAAAACGTTGCACATTCTGCACGTGACGGAAATTACAAAATTTTAACGCTAATACATATATTTTATGTTGTGTTTTACTTTGTAATGGTCCAAGTTCAAGATTTTAAAAATTATTTGAAATTAAAAGATACTAATGACAAAAATAATCGACAGCTTTATAGTTTGCAACTAAGAGAGAAATAATAACACGGTCTTTAAGAGCCGACCGTTGAATATAAACATACGAAAGTATTTTTAAAGTATAAATTAATACACACACATATTTATTCGAATTAATTTTAATTCGAAAAACTTAAACATCGGATGCTTAATATGTATAGATTGCATCTCAAAAATTTTTAAAATATTTTTGCACGTTCATCCAGCCCTTGGCTCTTAAAAGTTCTGTATCATTTTTCTTAGTTTAAAACGCTTAATGAATTTATGAACCTTTGAGCATCATCCGCGAGCTCGGTCGCACGTCCTAATTTGAGTTGAGCGGTAAGACGTAATTCTTCCTTTTTCGTAAGAGTTGCTTCGATTTCTTGCACTCTCTTGGTCAGAACAGTACGGTCTTGTTCAGCCTAGCAAATTAGCAAATTATATAATTAACACAAACAAACACGGAGTTTTTTTAAGACTGGATAGATATTTTAAATAGTGTGTTTATGAAACGTTTTGATTGCTATGGATTGTTAGCTTCCTCACATAATTATTTACATCTCTTTTACAGAAAGATTACTATATTACTTAAGAAAATATATTGTATTATAAAGAGAGTGATTATAAAATTGTTCTGTAATATTAATACACACTCTGGACCAAGATTTTTCGCACTGCTCTAGATCGGCCGTCGATTGCTCCAGATTAGCTTTGGCGACGGTATAATCGCGTTCCAATTGGGTCAGTCGTTTTTGCAGATCCCTGAGATCGTCGTTTAGCCTGTCGGCCCTTATATTTTCCTGTTTTGCTTTTGTCTCGTTGACTTCAACCTTTTCATTTGCGGCATCCATTTCCAGCTTCAACGCCGCGATTTTCTTTTTGATCGCTTCCATCGCGATTTTGCTTGGAATCTCTTTTCTTATTTGATTGGAGTCTTGCGAAACTACAATGTAACTTGAAGTAAAAAAATAAAGTGAACTCGGAGTTTACAACTTTATAAACCTATGCATTTAATTATAATATAAATGAAAGATTATAATATAAATGAAGACCTACATTACATTTTCTTTTAACTTTTAATTCTAACAACATTGCATAATATTTTCTTATTGTTTTATAATTTTATTATTTATATATGTATGTATATTTTTTTAAATAAATAAATATACATTGAAATAAAGACGCCAGACGTGTGTCAAGTGAGATGATAATGTAATCAAGAAATGTTACTCACCCGTCAAGGGTTTCAATTCGTCATTTAAACGCTTCCGATACCTTTTTCTTTAGAGAACTTTATATTAATCGCGTGTCGCAATTGTGACTAATAGATTGCGTAAAGCAAACAACTGTTTGACGCGCAGAGAAATTCCTACTAAAGGGGACAATACACTCACTGTGATCGTAGCGATGATCCGCCGAGAGAATGCCTTCAACCGGATGCCTTCGACAGCTAAGCTAAAATAAAACGAAACTGATCGATCGCGGTGGCCGGCCACCTTCTCGAACTCCCCGATCGTATCCAATTCTATAATTGCTTTGGGACTTTGGCCGTTGTCCCGAAACCTAGCCCTCCGGGTCTTCCATCGGTTCTCTTCATCGTTACGCCTGCCTATGAAACGCGATATCCGCCGTTCCCATGCTATTCTCGGTCTCCGAAAAGAATCTCTGGTTTTTCACTATCCATGTAATCAACTCTTGTAACAGCTTAGCCAATTAATCCTCTTATCAGCAAACTCTCACTTGACACACGTTGCAAGTCGCTATTATTTGACAACATAACTTCAATCTTCCCGCTGACTAACTTTTTAGAGCGAATTGATTCACGTCACGCAGTACTTGTGCGTGTGTGTATATTAAAAAAACAAACAAATAATAATAAAGATTAAATCTAGTCAAAGATATATTTAATAATTTTATCGACTTATTTTTTTACAATAGTCTCAGATTGTAACACAAACTTTTTCGTGTAAACTACTACACTATGAGATGTTGTGTGACAAGAGAACTACGCAAGTAAAATTCTACAAATTTTTCGATGAATGGCTTTAGTAATAATAATAAATACTTAATTGTTACATGCGTATTGCGCATAAGATCAATTTGTTTGATCGATTTATAAGCAGATTTATAAAGTATATAGATTCATAAGCAGATTTTTATACAATTATAAACGTAGTTGTTAAAAAGTAATAAAATCCAATTGTATTTCAAAAAAGATTATTTTGCGACTGTTATATTAACAGTTTCTCCCTTTGAATATAGTACTTACTTTTATCACTTTTGCACATTATATATATATATATATATATATATGACAAAAACGTACAATTTAGTACGTACGTTTAGAAATAGGTTTTTTGAATCGTCAAGCGTACAATATATTTGAAAGTAACAAACTGTGCAAATATGTTTTTGCGCATATGCTTCTTAAATATTTCGAAGTATCGAAAAAGCGATGCATATATTGACACAGAGTTTTGGCAAGATATAGTACGTGTATGTACGCGCGCGCGTGTATGTGTGTTTGTATGTATATGTGTATATATGTATATCAAGATCATATCAGCGTATCAAGAAAAGCGTTCGAAACAATATCGATATCAAATACGATCAAATCGCATTATAATATGTAAATGCATTACTTCCCTGGCACAACAGCTTTATACAACAAAAAAAACGAAAAATAATACTAATATAATATCAACCATACAGATCTCAACTATCAAGAAATAAAAAATATAGAATTAAGTAATGCAAATCTACTTAAGTAACATCAAATCAAAAGTAAAAACATAAGATATCAAGAGAGATGTCTATTTAACAATCACACTGCAGATACTGATATGTAAATATGTAGTTCAACAAATGCCTACAAGTTGGAAAGTACAAAATAAAAAAATACCTTAGACAAAAAAAAAATATAAAATAGCGTGCAAACAAAAATGTAAGAAATTTCTTATATATCACATTTCTCATATTTCTCATTTCGAAGTGCAACACAATCGATGAAGTTAAATATCACGATATACACATACTTAATAAATTAATAATTTACAATGGGCGGAAATAGAAAGACAGTGCTATCAAACGCATGGCGTTCCAAGAGAAAAAGACTTAGGTGCTAATGCGCCATTGATAAGAGCAGCATCGTCATCTAGAAAGATTAGATCCTGTTTCAGAGTCGACTGACATCATCAACACATAGACTGGCGTATACGTGAGCAACAGATGAACAGCGTCATCGCGATCGAGCGCACGCAGTTGTTGTACCAATGAGCCAACGGTGCATTCTGCACCCGCGCAGTTCAGCAGCCTATGTTAGAAACATGTCAGAATAAGTGCATTATGTTACAAAATCGTCACATATCTCAAGAGTAAATATCTACCTCAAAGTTGGGCTGTCCACTGTGCTATCCAACTGAGCGACACGATCCCCTAAACCGAGCCTCACGGCGAGTAAACACCAATCTCTTCCGTGATGATCGGGTGGATCAAGCATCTGCGCTAATCGCCGCTGTACGGCGGGTTTTATGTATTTTACAGGTTGTTTCGGCCCGAGAATGTAATTTTCTATTAGCGGCAGTCCGCAACCGACTATCTCCCATACAGTTTCTTGACGTTCATTCAATGGATTCTTAAGAGTCGCTTCTTCGAGACTTTTGTCGATTAAAGCTGATATGACGGTGGCCGGTGCCCAGGAATGAATAACCTATACAAACGTATCGACAAAAAAAATAATCTAATCTTTACAATTCTTTAATCGCATATATAATCGCATATTATAGCATTTCATCTGTACTTCGTCATATTCTCGAAGTTGGCTAGGACTTAGCCAATGTCTCTCTAGTAACATTCCAGGTGCGACTAATTCAATGGTGGCGTCCATTGTGTCTAAGATCACGCTAAGAAGAGCGAAGCACTGCGCGCTAGTACCGCGCGGTCCACGAATCTGGATTTCCACGCAACTCTGTTCTTCTTCCTCGAACGTAATTATACTTTCGCAAGGTCCGAGACATAGCTTCGATCCTCGCCACCACTGATACAAGTCTGAATTTATCGGATCCCACGACTGAGTGACTTTTCTCAATTGTGCCTGTGTGAAGTTTAATATTTCTCTTATCTTTAATTTTATTTCATTTTATATATTATCTTCTTTTAGTATATATTACCTGTAAATGCGTAAATATTGCAGTTAAGTGATACAAAGGCGCCTCTTCTGGACAAAGACGTAAACCAGCGTGAGGCAACGCGGTTGAACATGATTTCCATGGTTCCCATAAACCAGGAAGACGTTCCACGAGATTTAAGCACGGTATTTCGTACTCCACTTCATCGTCATCCACCTCGCACTAAAACGGAATGTGATATCAAGCAAATAATCGATCAGATTTCTCATCAGAACTTACCGGAACGCACAAGTTGACCGCTTGTAACGCTTGTAAAGCTTGAGCAGCAGGACAAGGACAACGCGCTTGAAAATCTTCTAAAGTGTACACACCGGTGGTTCGACCACCCAATCGTCCTCTCTGATCGGGACTCAGTTGCCAATTTAACACATCCTGCCAAAACCACTCGGGACTGAGTACTATCAAGTTTCCTGGCAAAAGAATGCATTCTCCCAAATTCTACAATACAGTATATATTAGTCTGATGAAATTATCCTATATATATAACAATATGTCTCATAAATTAATATCGAGCTTGTAAACTGCAAACCTGTAATTGCAATCCAAGATGTCTGCAATGTTCCATACAAATCAGAGGATTGATCTTACGAACTTCGTCTAAAAATTCCTCCTGAGTAAGCATTAACGGAGGCACTTCCAACGATTGCACGTATGATCTCCACGCTTCAGCAAGGCCAGTCCATACTAAGGCGCTCTATAATACGTCATTATATCCATAGTAACAGAATTGTGCTCTATCTGAATATCACATTGATGCAGAAAATATATACAAGAGAAAGAGAGAAGAAGTCTCTTTTTTCTTTATTTTTTGTCTTTAAATCTGATAATAGTGCATGTATGTATATATGGGAGTAAGCATTAGTGCAACTATTGAACCAAAGTACAAATTTCAGTTTTATAAACATCACTCAGTTATTTAAAGGAATTGAGAAGTATCTCAACCTGTTTATCAAGATTCGCCAGGGGCACGTACGTAGCCGCAGCACGCGGCGCGTCACGTCGGAGAATACTTTCTGCAACTTCCGGTCCATCCTACATCATGCATTGCATGCATTAAGGCTGATGTTAATAAACATTAATGGCCAAATAACCAGCAACTAAAACATATGTTCTTAATAAATCTGATTTGGTGTGATACATACACGCACGCACATACGCACACACACACACACACACACACACACACACACATACATACATACATATATATATGTATAAAACATGATATCGGATGTTTGTAGGAAAAGGTGCGCTTATAATCAATCAAACATATCGCAAATGATTGAATGTCGTTGAGAGTCATAAGACACACAAGATACTTCCAATGCTTTCAATTATTGTATATTAAATCAATATATTAAATCAACCATGCATCATGGATGATGAGAGGAAAATCGTGGATATCGTCGCGTTGACTCGTGTTATGAGAGTCAATGCTCGATTCCACATAGCATATCGACACTGCAAATTTTAAGAATGATGAATGAATTATACAGACAGCGTAACAAGATAGTCCATGATTGACCAGAGCCGTTTCACGAAGAAGAGGAGTAAACATTTATTTTATATACACATGGGTGTGCTGTATATATAGTGAATTGTATGTACATAATTTTTAAGAAAATTATTTATACAATATTTAGTCACGATTGCTCGTGTTAATAGGTTGCATAACGGTTCTGCTCGTATATTTAGTATCAAGCATATTGATATCATGCATTTACTGATATTTGAGTAAATTAAAACTTAATGTATAATATCTGACAGATGAATATTAAAATTAGAAGAGATTGCTAATTCTCTCATCGAGAATAAAATATGCTAAATGAGAGAAAGATTGCTGGCCAATTATAATCGTTATACAATCAAAATTGAACGATGAGAAAGTATATCTCTTCTAACATTATAGATGAATTATATGAAAAGTATATCTTCATATCTGTACGAAAAATAATATCGCTTCACCTCGAGAAATTCCATCCTTGCATTATTTAAATAAGATCTGAGGACTTTGAGGCCGGGACTAGAAGGATTAGTTGCATCCAGTGCTATCATTTGAGGTTCCTCCCCCAAAATCGATGTAAAATCTTTTAAAAATGGTAAGAGCGGTGCGAGTAGATTGCCACCGTTAGAATTCGGAACTAAAGATTCCGGCGCATAAGTGCCGACTAAGATTACTTTTATATCGTTGCACTTGCCGGCAAATCCTTTAATAAAAGAAGCAATCGAATCTCAGAATTGTTATTTACTCTCGAAAACAATTAATCACAATGACACAAAATTAATATATGACACAAAAGAAGTTTTAGATGCAATCATGACTCACCAACATTACTCGGATTAATACGATCCAAGATAAATTGCAGCCAAAATTTTATCTGTTGAAGCTGAACGGTCAATGGCTCTCTCAGACTAACTGTAATAAGATGCACTGCTGGTTGCTGGAACGTAAGTACATAGTGATAAGACGCCAAAAATTCTTCTCGTCCACACAATTCCCAGAAAACACATTCGCCACCTGATTAATGAAGTATTTAATATATTATATATTAATAATTGATGACATAATTGATAACTAATTGATAACATATATTGCATTAATATGTTATATGTTACAAAAATTTTCACATATTATCGGATATTTTTTATAATTTTATTAAAGTTGTAGTTTGCTCACCTACGTTACCACGACTCCACTCTACGCCTTGAGTACCTTCATATTCATTGTCGCTATATTCGAAACTGAGAGAACCGTGTTTACTCGTTACGTCGAGTTCGATACTTGGTTCTCTCTAAACATTAATAACATTATTATTCTTTATTTATATATTTTACGTACCTCGCGCGTATTAATACATAACATACCTTCGCGCTACAATTCTGACTCCTCGACCTTCGAAAGAAACCAAAACTAAATATGCCTGACTTTAACGAATTAATTAATGACGATTTTCCGGATGCACAATGTCCGAGTAGTCTTATATGTAGCCGGTCTATCGGTCTGTGTGTAGGTTGCAGCTGACGAATATAGTTTTCGCGCTGATTTGGCTGAAAACGAGTTTCAAACACAGTTTCGACTACAATTTCCCAAAAAAGCACTATAATAATATAATAAAAGAACTTACATTCCGTAGTTTATCTAATAAACTTGCAATATCTGGATGTCCATATTTAATCGCAGTAACGTCCGCTCGAATTCCTCGATTCGTTTTATCAACGTCGCAACCAGCAAGGCACAAAAGTCTGACCAGATTAATGTGCCCGTGTCGAGCAGCCGTGTGTAACGCCGTGAGTCCTTGTTTGTTTGGGATGTCCAAATCGATTCCGTTTTCTATCAGCAACGTCATCATTGCTTCATCGCCAATCTCACAGGCAATATGCAAAAGAGTATCTTCTTTCTGAACAATAACGCATTACTATTTTATCCACGAAATATATCTTTCAATATATTGGCAAAATTTGAATAAAAGATGCCTCACAGAGTCTTTCACGTTTAATGGGGCACCCTGCAACAATAATTGAGAGACAGTCTCAACACAGCCACGCCTCACAGCACTGATCATTGCCCCACTAAGACCCTGAGGAGCTTCAGATTCCTGTACAAAAGAGAATAAAGTTTTTGTTGACACAATATATCTCTTCAGGGATTTTTAAACAATTGATTATTTTATATTGTGGCATAACACTTAATATTAAGAATTTTCTAAGAAGCAAAATGTACATGTAGAATAAAGAAAAACATTGGCATACTCTTGTTTCGATTTTGTATATTATATATAAAAATATATTATATATTATATATAAAAATAATTCTTTGGGGGGTATACGGGGTCCTTCTTACATGAGATACAAATATAGCATCCTGTAGGATTTTAAGGATTGAAATCTCAATCCAAAAACTCACTTGTAAAAAAATTTACTTGTGAACTCGTATATAT
>QVOB01000014.1:0-17116 GCA_014839585.1 Pseudomyrmex concolor | reverse complement strand
TGAATTTGAACTATTAGAAGCAAAGATACATGTAGTTGAAGAGTACAGGGTGACACACCCAGTGCTCTGAAAATCGCGACTTTCACTATAGTGCTCTCTCTGAGGGTTAATTTTTGTCGACAAGTTTATTTTTGTTTTTATCGAACGATACGCGATGTTTATAGGTACCGGTGCTGTGTCTGTTACTTTATGTATGCACATCGATGGTCGGGATGTTGACCATTCCGTGGACCATGACAGCGGAATTGTTCCCGACTGAGATCCGCGGAATCGCTCATTCCATCAGTTATTCCATGGCAAATCTGCTCATGTTCGCAGCGCTGCAAAGTTACAGAAGCTTGCAAGCTTTTCTGGGAGGTACACGCCTTATTTTTGTGTTATCTCGTATTAGTGTTATCTCATCTATAATATAGCAATATTTTTAATTGTATTTTCTTTACATTGCACAAGTGTATCTACTTTGTATCTCTTTTACTCCCACAAATTTTTTCATTTCACTAACTTAAGTAGTTGAGTCATTACTTTTTTAATATTTTTCACTTATTATAAAGAATTCTGTTCGCAAAAAGGTGTGTAAAATTTTGCGTTTTCAAGGATCGTACGCAGTGCAGTGGTTTTTTACTGGTGTTTCTCTTGGGGCGGCTGTTTTCGTCTGGCTACTCTTGCCGGAGACTCACGGTAAGAAGCTGTCGGAAATCGAAGAGTACTTCCAGAACAACTTCCTGGCCCTGGGAGTGGAGGCGAAGGAAAAGAAGCGACGTGCTAAGCGAAGAGCGCAGCAAAAGAAGTTGCAAGGCACCGAGCCGCTTCATCCAAAAAATGTGCAGAACATTTAAGACGCTTTTTTCTTTTTCTTTCGTTCGTTTTTCTTTTATCGCGATCTGCATATTATGGATACGCAGAGTTTGAGCGGTTTCAGACAGTGACCAAAGTATTGAGACATCATGAGAATACAGCCTTCATTTTTACAGAACGAATTTATATTATACTATTTACATCGCGAATTATACACGCGAGATATAATTTATTTACGTGAAATACGTGCCGATCGTCGAAAGAACGCACAACCTCAGGACAGAACAATAACATATACCTATAAAGTACGAAGATAAGAAAATGATCTTTGCATCTTATTTTTCACTCTCTTCTTATTCGTTGTTAAATAATACAATCTAAATGCTCGACGATACACATTTCGCATTTTATCATGCGAATGTATACAACACTTTGTTTCTTCTATTATGTCTTGATAAATCAGAGCTACTAATATATGTAGAATCATTTGTGTAAAGAAAATACAGCACGTTGAAAGAAACGCGTGATTATCTTGCGAAAAGTACTGCGTTAAAGTGCGTCTCTATTTTTTTCTTTTCTACGAGTATTTCGTGCCAAAAAAAATCGTCATTACAATATATTACTATGATATTGATCTGATGTCATGCAGGTTAGTAAATATAATCGCGTGGCTCGTGATAAAGATTTTCTGATATTATCGCTCTTTTTGCGTGACTTTTCCTTTTATTACTTATCAATACCATACCGCTGATAACATAATGGTGATGAAAGAAACAAAAGTTACGAGTTTTGTGGTAGAATTTTAAATTGTTTGGAAAGATGCGCGATGAATCTGTATAAAAATGCATGAACGTTTTTTTCTAGACAAATCAAGCATTTCTTCTCAAAATTAAGAACTCTCGGCAGGAAATCGCGCGCTGTGTCAAATAATAATAAAAAATTTCTTGATTCGTTTGATTTCGCGAGCATTAGACGTTTTCGTTTACTTTATAAATAAAAATTATATTTAAAAATTATATAAAAGAGGATTCAACTGAATAATATAATAAACAATTATCGTGTGATTTTCAAATCAATTTTGCTTAGAAATCGTTCCGTCTAAATAAAGAAGACGAATCATTGAACCGCGCAAGTTCGTGACAAACGGCACATTCGTAAATTCGAACGAGGCAAAACAATAGATTAAGCTTTGTATTTTCGTAAACCACAATACGCCATATATAAATGATAAAATTACGAATAAAACTTTTGGTAGTTCCTGACGCACGTTTGTTGCGCTTTTGCGAGATACACAGTTTTCGTCTTTCGATGTGTGATTTTATCGTTATCCTCGTGTACTTACTTAATTGATCGATCACTGTGTAGTAACTGTGTAATTTCTTTCATACAGAAAAGAAAAAATTGAAGAACGAGGTTATAAGGCTTATCGTCACAACGGATGTACTTTTACCACATGTGATATACTTTCTTCTTTTTTCTTGTTTTTTCCCACAAACGGACTTAAAATTTTAATATGTGCAGTTATTTCATATACAAGAAGAGCGGGAAGAGAGAATTCGTTCCCTGCCTGTATTTGTTTGTGTGATAAGAGCGACAACAGGATTTTCGTATTTCTGAGATTTTTCACAACAATTGTAAAAACGAAATTGTAAAAAAGAAATCGTTTTATAAAGTTTTTGAAAGAATAAGATATCATGTGCATTATGCGCGCACTGTTATCGCGAAAATGCGTGATTTTGGATCGAGGACATTCCTTCTATGATATGTATTCTGTCGCTCTTTTTCTGTATACGAAGATTGAGACAAATGTAATGTTGATATTCATGTACTTCGTATCGTTATACAAACTTCTACCGCAGTATACACAACCTTATTGTAAAAACGTATAAAACAATTTAATAAAGTTTATTAACAAGAGTTATGGTTAGTAGAACGATAATAATTACGTAGCCGTGATTCAAAAGGAAACTATTTCGAAGAGACCAACAAAGAAACGTGCGCGAAACACGTTATTCAATTTTGATGTTGCGCGTACGCAACGTTCTTACTGCATTAAAAAAAAAAAAAAAAAAAACCCAACCAGGTTGCACCGAAATAATCAGTTGCGATAAAATCATGTTTCAAGCTCCCGAAAAACATGCAGCAGTCACAAACAAAATCTGATTACTGCAAAGTATAATATCTAATTTAAGAAAACTAAATAATTATGGATTAAAAAAAAAAAAGAAAAAAAAATTAGGATCACCTAAAATTTGAAACACGTAATTCAAGATAGTTTCTTACGGAAATACAGTGGGTTTTTTTCTTTGTTTTTTAATAAAAACTGAAACGCACAAATTTAAAGTGCGCGTCAGTAAACATTAAAAAAAAGTTTATTAAGATTTTTCTATGTATATCCAAAGTATTCAACTATCTTCATAGACAAAATCTGCAACAACAAAAGATTCATTAGTACATAATTATGCTGTTCCTTAACAGTAAAAGAGAAAGTTACAATATGTTCTTCTTTTGTTTCTCTGAAATTGACAATCGAACTAATTGTAAATCAAAAGTTTCACTCGCTCGTTCGTTAAAAGAAAAAAAAACTTCTATTATCCGTTTCATTACAATGCAACGATTTTCTGAAATTTCAGCGGCGCAAAACATCGCATGACAGATCACAAGTTTCTTACACTATCGATTGAAATTATTGAAGTATATACGTAAAAACGGTTTCTCAAGAATGATGATATAATAACGATGAAAGTTTTGCACTGGAGACGATAAATATATATACTGCTTTTTTGTTTTAGAGAGAGTAAAGCTTACATTATGCACAAAGCGACTCGGTATCGCAGAAAACGTTTGTGTGTGTGTACGTAGTTTGATCAAAGAATTCGAATTGCGCATGTCCTTTCATATTTAGCAAGAAAGAAAAAATAGTGACAAGATATTGTAATATCAAATTTATCATTCAAGTGTGAGTTTATTACTGTTTTGCTTTGTACAAAAATAAGCTCACAACTAAATATGTTACAATATCTTGTTTTCTCTCTCTTCTTGCTAAATATGAAAAGACATGCGCACAAGTCGGATATATTTGATCAAATCACACACACGCACACAGATAGCACAGATAGGTGCACATAAGGGCAACTTTCCGATGAAAAACGCTCAATGATGGAATTTGCTATGCACGAAAGAGATACCACGTATATTAACAATTAATTAATAAAAAAAAGCATTTTACGCTCTAAAAATAATATAAATTTTTTTTCGAGTGAACGATCCGGGAAGAAAGAGAAAAAAAATTGATAGCTATGAAATCGTTCATGTTGAATGCAACCGTTTACACCATTTAAGATCCTTACGTATATCACACACGCATCGACAATTACAACCCAAGTCAGAATATATCGATACATATAATATAGTAATAATGCTTATAAAACTTAACAGAACAAGCAAATCGATAAAGACATCACCGTGCAGAGTTCGGTTGTGTGAGTGCCTCGTAAAATCTTTTTTGGCACGACCACCGACGACACTGCAGGCAGTGATAATGAGCTATCTAATTTGTATATCAATTATTAAACTTTACGTATTGTGTGTGTGTGTGTGTGTGTGTGTATGTATAGCGCATAATTCGTATATGTATATATAACATATGTACACAACCGGTATGCGTCAGGCCACGAGCGTTGTGAGGACAAAACAGAACTTAATCGAAACGTCGGATACTGAGAAATGATATTCGATGCAAGGACAGAAATAAATATATAATTTGTAAGAGTTTCTTGTGTATCTCATATTATTTGTGTTTATCTCATATTATTAAATATAGTGAATCTCAAAATAAAACTTTCTAATTTTAGAAAATTATATTTGAAGATAGATCTCTTACGAATAAAAATTCCGATTCTTGCATTAAATTCTTTTCGTTTTACGACATTTTATACTTTTGCGCGTGGCCTGTTCCTTAAATACATAACACATCTGAAATTTTAGCAAATTTCAAGACGGAAGTCTTGCTATTTCGTGCTATTTCGATCGTTAAATGCGCAACGAACTCATCTCTCCTTTGAGAACTAGTAAGAACAATTTTTTTGTGACAATATAATTCAGCTTTCAAGAAGTAGAACGCAAGAAGATCGTGCGTGTGAAATAACGGCGCGTTAGGAATAGATTTATTTGCGAAATATATATTACTTTTGAGATTCTATATATAATATAAAATGGAGCGCAGAATGGAAAAAATATTGAATTTGTTTACGAATTTCACTATGCTACGAGAATAAATTCATAAGATTTTATTACGTGTTCATTTCTTTTTTTTTTTCTTATATATGACGTCGGCAACAGTTAAAATCTTGTATTTGTTTTTTTTAATATTTATTTATTTTTTTAAATCTCTTGATAGTTGTATCTCTATCTGCGAAATTGTTCCTAAGTGATGATGAAAGACAATTGTCAATCAAATCCCGTCGCGTCGACGCTGAAGGCACAAAGTAAAAGAAATACACAGTCCGTCGTGCTTTAACTCACTTCTCTTTTTTTCCTCAATGTTAACGCGTCAGATTGCTCTTATATTCGTGCTTTATTCAGTATTTTGTTCTTTTCTTTGGCACTATTTGGCCGTAATTTATGTTTGAGAATTATCGCGTCATCACGCTTAAATGAATTATCGAGGTACTATCGGACATTCGTGTTGCAAAGGAATTCGCTGAGAACGACACGTTTGCTTTTTTTCTCCACCTATTACACACGACACATGTTTATAATAAGTAATATTTACGTACGAACAACAAATGTTTTCAAAAAAATTTTTCAATATCTCGAAATACTTCAATAATTCATTTTACTAGAAATTTTATAATAAAAATTACTTTTTTTTTATTCTTATTCCATATCTATCTCAACTAAATATATATATATATATATATATATATATATATGTGTGTGTATATATATATATATAGTAAGAGAGAAAAAGGACAAAAAAGGATTTATCTCTCTACATATATAATATATAATATATATATATTTTTTTTTATTATACAGTAAACAGAAACGATAATGGCACAAAATGTTACTAAACTCGTTATGTTAGCGTTTGATTTAGTGTTCCTTCGTTATTATTATTATTGGCAACGTGATGAATAAATTTCAAGTGTTAACGTTAGTCTCGAGCAGATCAATTTGCTATAATTGCCACTACTTTTATTTATATTTATGCTTGCTTTTTAAACATGCGCTAATTTATCAGTCACACAAAGCGCTCTCTCTCGCATTCGTACATCCAAAATATCGCTTTTTATCTCACATATTTCTTTCCGTAATGTAAGTATAGTTAGTTGTGTATCATTTGTTAAAAAAACGATCCGACTATTCCATTTTTCTTGTTTTTTTTGTTTTACGTTATTGTGCGTCCTTGGAAATCTGACTAGCACATAGATTTCAAAACAAATAAATTATACATGTTTACATTTCCACTTTGCTCTATCACATGTCGTTTGTTGTAAAATGCAATCACGACGCTTCGCGACAGACACGCGATATTTACGCTCGGCACTGGTATATAAATCGATAACAAGCACATACACAATATTATTTTAATATATAACATCAGATAGCCCGTGTGATTAATATTCAACTGCTGCGCGTTACGAGAAAAGATTGGAACTCGTGGAGACAGTGATGTTGTATTGTATTCTCTCAAAAAAGTTGTTAAACTTTTACAAAATATAAGGTTCTTGTGATGATGAATAGATTAAAAAACATCATATATATTATACATAAAAGCAAAAATTTTTTCACTTTCTGTTTGCAAAATAACTGTTGTTTGTTTTTTATTCATATATTAACAAAAATACTGAACTTTCTGAATATCTCTCCATCGTAAAATATAAACGTAAATA
This sequence comes from Pseudomyrmex concolor, assembly GCA_014839585.1. Classification (NCBI taxonomy): domain Eukaryota; kingdom Metazoa; phylum Arthropoda; class Insecta; order Hymenoptera; family Formicidae; genus Pseudomyrmex; species Pseudomyrmex concolor. The sequence continues at coordinate 10,424 of QVOB01000014.1, read as the reverse complement.
TTGTCCTGTATATGTATATATATATATACGTAGATGTATAGTATTATACCAATAAAGAAAAACAATACAAAAAGAAATATTTAGCACATAATAAACCAAATTATTGTCATACAATTTGCAAAATGACACATAAAATTACATAATTTCACAATTTTTTTATAAAATAAAAGTTGCGAGCGTGTCACAAAATGATATTTGTTGATACTTTCTTCACTTTTTTCAAGTGTGAAAGATCATGCAATTAACTGTAAAAAACATGTTACTTAAAAATTATACGAATTTTAAGATTTTGATAATAACTATTTATCAAAATGTTTACGTACTCGTGGTAATTACATACAATATTTTGATATTGATTACAATCCAACAGAAATATAAACTCTCTCTATAAACACATTAAAATACTTGCAAAAACAGAGATGCACTCGTCCTTCTTTGCAACTTTAAGTTTTATATAAAGTTTTATATATTTTAGAACCTAAAATGTTGATAAAAATACTTAGAATTTGTGCCGGAATATTTCTGCTTTAGACTTCATTTTTTAAGCTTAGTTTTTTCTTGTATGCACAGTTAGTTGCATAATTCGATAAATCGCACGAACTTTCATCTTATTCTCTTGTGATAACGAACACCACTACACTCATCTGTAGTCTTTTTATCAAGAATTTCTACAAATTTGACAAACGTAATACTAAAGACGATTACAAACTGCTTTTCTTATTTGCTAGGCTTTCTTTTACAGACAACATCACTATCGTCTCGAGCAGCGATTGAGACATACACACGCTAATATGTTGTCACGATTAATGCATATATATATATATATATATATATATGTGTGTGTGTATACACATATACATATACACACATACATATATATAATCAGTCTCTATCATATCAAAAGTTCCGAGTCATACGGTTAAAACCGTCAGTATCAACCGTGATTACGGATTAGACTTACTGAGGAAGCTGATGAGCATTCGCTCATGTCGCGCGCCAAAACGGGCAAATCTTTTAAACATCGCGACCCTGAGAGTCAAAACAGTGTTAGATGTTAGTTAGTTTTTGCTGTTGCTGCGCGGACTCGCAGGCTGACTGTTCGTTTGTTGCTGCGCGCGCTGTATATAAATATTCAAAAGTTTCAGCTTGCTGGAATACAAGCAGCTTAGATGCGGCTTCAACATCTCTTCGCCAACCGCGACGTGGATCGCCACCATGCAGAAGACCGCGCTTTTGCGAACCGCGCTCTCAGTATCGTCATAGGCCTATAGGAATATAAAATCGTAAAACTACACACACGCAAAAGTTTATTTTTGTATAAAAAAAAAGGTTTTTTTTTCAAGTTCTCTTTTACCTTAATAAGACCCGGCATAACCTTGGCAAGATGAGGTTCGATAGCTTCACGACCCCAATGCTCCACTACTTTATGCAACATCTTTATCGCACCCATATTTAATGGATAAGATTCCGTAGCGATTATCGTAGAAACTAAATGGATAATTTGATCCGGTTTTAAAACCATAGCCATGGTTGCTGCGCATTTTTCCGCGCTCCAATGCACCTGTCACAACATTGTGTAATGATATATTAAATTTCTACAAATTGAAACAGTCAAACAGAATCGATACTCACTGGTGATCTACCGCCACTACCGCTGGAAGAATCGACCTTCTGATCGTCGGATTTATAGGCGTAGATAACTTTCAGAACCAACAATTCATTGTAAGAGGAAAAGTTCTCTACTAGTTCAGAGCATTTAAGCATATCAATGAGCGTTTGAAGCACTTCTACTTGTATCACTTTACCGTCATTGGATAAACTATCTAATAAAACTTTGAGCACTTTTCTGAAACACATCAGAAAAAATAAGTATATTACAGAACAAGTTAGTAAACTGTACAAAAACCGAGACGTACTTGAAGTTTCGTTTAATATACGACGCATCGCCTTCCCGTACATAAAGTTGAAATTCTTGTAACACAGACACTTTTTCTGTAGTTTGCGCTACTTTGGACTGCAGAGTCTTAACCATATTGTCCACAATTTCTGGTCTGTTCACTAAATCGGGTGACGATCCTGCATATAAAATATCTCGTTCTCGTAAGATATATTCTGACTCTTTTAAACACAGAAATTTTTATTCATCAAGAGACAAAATACACACCATGTGTTTTATAACCATTATTTTCTTGAGGTAGAATCAAATCACCAGCGATCGTATCGGATCCGTTAACTGTAATGTTACTACCAGATCTTCCTCGTTGCGTTGGTGAAGAGACGGACGAAGATCGACCCTTAAAAAATTAGATCAGCATTATTTTTATCTATATTTGCAACTCATTCTTGCTCATTATAGCGAAACGGTCAAGAGCGAAAGCTTTCAAAAATTGTTTTTTTTTCTTCTAGTCTTACCGAATTAGATAATGTGAGACCTTCCATTCTTTCTTCCACATCGGCCATATTGCTAATTCCACTATCTTTGCTGGTAGTAGCTCTCTCTAGACGTTCAAAGCCATAATTTTGAATTTCAGCAGTAGTACGTCGCAGAGATCTGTAAGCAGAACTTCAAGAAAGTTAATACATATCTTACAGTTATAATATTTCCAAGCTTTTATTGAAATGTCCGATTCGACAAAAAACATCGCGTACGTACTTGTATACTTCTTCCAAATTGTCGTCTCCACCATCGATCTCGGTTTTCGCTTCTGTCTTAATTTCGTTCTTTACTTTCGTACGAGCCGGTGAACTCTGCACTCTAGGTGGCGGAGTACCAGGTGACGCCGGATTGCTCGACGCGGACGTCTTCTTCAAGTGATTTTGAACCAGAGGCCAGGCTGTTTCCTAAGGAAACAAACAAGCGATTCAAGCACAAGATACAAATAACCAAATACCGACAATCAGTAAATTATTTAAAACACACTTGATACAATTTTGGTAACTCGGAGAGTATCATAGTAACTTGAGGTGGATTGAGATTGTAAAGTGATATCACAGCATTCTGCGCGTGCCTCCTCACATCTTGGCTTTTAACGTCATTCGACCAGTCGAGCAGCCGTGCAATCGCTGTGGATGCAGAACTGCTTAGCGCGGACGGTTCTGCCGTCTCAGCGATCTGCGTGATAAAAGTCAATGCTGCTACTTTCACGCGAAAATTTGGTGTTTGTGTTGGATCTGTCAGATACCTCATCACAGCCGGTAGAAGCTGTTGGCCCGGGAAACAGTCTCTGAAAGAATCACATTGTAATTGTGTTAAAATTGAGTGACACAGTTAACATTAAGAAATATAAAATTGTATGAAAAAACTTTTATGCGCACATTCTTACCTCACAACGTCAAGTGTTTTGTGGATCTTTGTCTGTATAGATCCTAACACATCGGTGCCCAATTTATTGAGAAGCCTGGCGCACAAAACGTAAAGCCAGTCACCAAGACCTTCATTGTGAGTGATGATCAATTCGTTCAACGTGTCCAGAAACAAACTGAACACTTTGGTATGAGAATCCATAAACATTTTTGTAAAAATATCCGTTACTCTACGTAAATCCGTTGTTGTCAGTGTGTTTCCATTGCTCAAGTAATGCTGCAAGCCTACTAAACCTTCTTTTCTGTCTCCCCAATGTTTGTGAGCACAATTCTCAATAATTTCTTTTATGTCCTGTAAAATATGAGAAATTTTTTTTTTTTTTCCAGAAAAACTCAGAGATGTTTGTCACTCTTTGTTATCGTTTAATAATGAATTATGTTCCTATCGCTACCGTGATCAAGTACTGATTTGCCCTAACAATTGGCGCTAAACCCGAGCAAGTGCTACGATATTCTTTCTTTTTTTACACAAATAATAATAGATAATTTAAAAATTTCTTTAACATCAAAGTATATACACGAGTAACTGATTTAAAAATGTCATAATTATATTTACCTTAATAAAGAAATAAAAAGAAAGAATTTAACAAACCTTTGGGATTGATTGATCCCATAGATCACGATATAGTCTCGGTTGAGAGCCACTCCATGAGAACGACTAATGGGTAGATGGACGATGAAGAGATATGGAGAACAAAAAGAACGGCGTTAGTCCAAACCAAACAAACATATCACAACAAAACCAAAAATAAAAATCACATGCATTAGTTACATTATCGTAAGATTTGTGTGTGTGTGTGTGTGTGTGTGTGTGTGTACTCTTTGTGTTTCAAAGATATTCTTATTTTCTTTGTTCAATAAGAGATTAAGTCAATAAACAATATAAAGAATTAAGATAATTGCATCTTAATGGAAATCATAAAACAAATTACACAACATATTATCTTCAATACATTAAATCACATGCTACTAAAATACTTATATCGTATGTAAACATTAATTAAATAATGATAAAAAGCAGTCGATTTTAATTATCTAAAAAGTAAGTTCATAACATTAAATGCAACGTGTAATAATAAATGAAAAATAAAACATATATGAAAATGTATCTGATTCAGCAATTCAGCAATTTTCTCCTTATGAATGTTAGTGTTTTAGTCAATACGAAAGTGATTTAATAATAAATCATTAAATAACATCAATTCTCCATGACATAAATTTTTTTCAAGTGACTAGAGATCGAATTTGTAGTCAATAATTGCGCCACTCTTTTGGTTTACGTAACAAACTTTGTACTTACATCACTAGCTCGTCTGAAACCGTCTATGCTTCGTTCCGAGCATATACTGCTATTTTCGCTGTCGTCACTGTGATCTCCTTTGCCGCCTGGTATTCTAGTATAATTATCCATACTGTCAAAGGTTAAAGCATCCGCCAAAGCAGACTCCGCTTCGCGTGATTTCTGTAGCATCTTTTGTGCCATAACCGGAGGTCTGGTGCTGTCCGTCGGCGACATATGTAAAGTTCTTCCTCTGCAAAAATTCGAGTCTGTCTTGTCGAATACCTAAAAGTTGTGGCAAGTATTTTTAACGCACCTCAGTTTACCAGCGAAACTCCTGTCCATTCCAAATCTCTGCGGACTAGGCTCGCGACTGTTGCTCGTGCTGCCAATAGTATGTCCCGATAATCGCCTCGGTCTACCTATCAGCGACTCACCTTCGCGATTGTACGTGGCGTAACTTAATCTAGAGGATGGGGAACCTGATCTACTGCTGGCTATAAAGATAAAAATAATTGAAAATAAATTCTTGTAGATATTTCTTTCGTGGAAAGATTGTAAAAAAAACATACGTTGAGACTGTGAAACTCCCGAAACTCTTGTCCTCGTCCTCGCAATTCTTTCTGGGCTAGCAATTGCGATGGGATCTGGAGATTTACTAGGACGAGCTAATACAACAAAACAATAAAACATTTAATAAATTAATAATAAGGAAAACGAATCTTCAAGACTCTGAAGTTTTAAATTCAGTATTGAAATTAAATAAAAGGTTTTAAGAGTCGTTTGCAGGATCTTAAAACCTTATTTAATTTCAATACTGAATAAAACATTTATTGTATATATTAATAGCAATTTATTGGCGGCTCAGTGGTCTCGCCGCTTAAGTGCGTAGTCCCGCCTGAGTCGCCTGAGTTGAGGTCCCGAGTTCGAATTCCCACAATCCGGCCCGTTGGATTTTTCCGGGCCGGTCTGTTTCAAGTCGAATTTATCGATTGAAAAGCGAACTGAATCGGGCCTCCGATTGGATCGTGGATATAAAAATAGATCGTGGATATAGAAGTGGAATGTTGAAAAATATTGTAACCCTAAGGGGAATCAATTAAACTTCCTTTAATAGCAATTTATTTGTTTCAAAAATTTAAATTTAGCAATAAAATTAATGTTGCTTACGAAGAGCTGCTGCTTTTTGTCTGCTTATATTTGCATACATTATCCTGGCTTTTGCTCTTTGAGCAGCTTGCAGATCAATCGCACTGGTAGATCTAACTCCTGGTGTACCTCGATCTGCAAAATTTTAAGATTAGATTAGTTCAATGATACTGTCATTAAATCATCTCTATTTAATGATAACTTTAAAATAGTTTGTCTATAAGACGTCAGTCCCGTGCGTGCAGATTTTTTTCTTTAGTGTGTATAGGTAACACGTGATGCGCAGAAACGTAGTGTATTTTTTTATTTTTATTTTATTTTATTTTTTTTTTTTTATTTATGAAAGTGACTATGGAAAAATTACAATGACTATCTGTTGGTCTTTGTAGTATCGGGATACCAGATTGACGATAAGACCGAGGCAAGGACGGGGTACGTCTGAGCAGACCGTGCGGTTGAATCGTGGTCTGATGCAAATTTTCCGTACTACCTTCATACGTTTAATGTAAAGAAGAGAGAAGTCGCAAAGCAGCATGAAAAACAAAGTGACAAGTCTTTTATATTAGAGTCTCGCAAAGCACGAATAAACATCAATATAACGTACTTTCAACGTACTTTTCTTTCTTAAAGAAAAAAAAAACACGATTTACATACCGCGATATAAATAAGCAGAGAATATTTACCTGCGGCACTCATTACGGGTCTAGCTGTGCGTGGACTAACGCTTGATGATCTCGCGTTAGCCACGACGTTCAAGCTGTTACTACTACCGCTGTTGCTGAGTGACATCAAAGATCGTTTGTATGTTGCGTCCAAGGTATTAAGTAGTATTTCAGCTTGTTCCGGAAAATGATTTTTAAATGCCCAGAACGATCTGCAAAAAAGCGAAACAAAATTGATAATGTTAGAGCTCACTTTATCGAATAAAGCGTCAATTGAGAAACTTATCAAGTTTTACTTACTTCCTGGCAAAAGCTCGCGCTTCCGAATCGGAATCTGCGATGCCCTTCTTCAGGGCGTCCGACAATATCGTCGCATGCTTCTGCAATATCTGCGTAGGCCAAGTCTGCAAAATTAACGCCAGATACTCCCAAGACGCTCTGCGAATGTCTCTGCTTTTGTGGCATACGCACGATATAATAATAGGCACGTATCGATTGCAGTGGGTATTTTGAAGGATAAATCGAACTGCCACCGCACCGGCTGTCGCCACGACCTAATTAAGGACAAAAACGACAGCTGATTAAATCCTTTTACAGATATTACATAAAAACACGACGTTTCGGACAATAATTGTATCTAAATGACGTGAAAAAAATATAAAAAAACACTCATTGTCAGTAATCTACGAGAACTTACCTTGGCACTATTTTGTATGAGGTTCATTAACGTGAGTAAAACTGCCTCGCCAAAACTGGCGAATTTAGTTTTCAGGCTTTGACTCAGAAAGGCTAGAGTGATACACGCCTCTCTTGCTACCTGGGATCTCAGATCGGTGCAGGCTTGTTCGAACGGTCGCTGCATGTTCTTTAGGCACTCGAGGAAATTTTCGTAATTAGTGCGAGGTGAGATCTTTTTTTTTCTTTTTTTTTAACCGTGACACATACACTGTCCACTCTTTGTTTCCAGTCTTTCTTGTCGTCGCCCACTGTGTCTTTGATAACTTTCATCTGCTCTTCGAGATCCTTTGCCGAGAATAAGGTAACAGTAAGGACGTCCTCGAACGCAGTGATAAAGCATTCTTCGTCGACAGCTCCGGCTTGTGCTGGATATAAAGCAGTACGATAACTTTCTTTATTCGAATCAACGTGTTGAAGAACTTTCTTTATTCGATTCAATGTGTGCAATGAGAATGTATATTGGGATATAATGCGCGCACTGAAGAAAATTACGATCTCGCTTATGATAATGCTCTCTTCATGCTATACATTTTTTTGTAAAATTGTCTATGATTGTGATACCAAACCTTACGTTACAACGTAAATGGGTGCTCAAGCCATACAAAAAATTAATAAATTGCAAATGATAATAAATAAGCATTATAAATTATCTATATCTGGTACAAATGAAAAGCTGATATTGGCTGATAACAAAGCAATAACGCACATGTTTCTAACTAGGAAGAAATTACAATGATGTAATTGCAATTTATTCTGATGACATTTTGATCTTGCTACTTATCATGAAATTTATTGATTTAGTGCAAATATTTATTATTATTATTTTTTTTAACATTTAGTCTTTTTTTCTTAACCGAGTGATTTTCGAGAACAGCGAGAAATCTCTTAAAATATATAGTTGCCAATAATAGGATTTAGAATTTATACCTGATGCTGTTCTTACTGACAGAGCTCTTTTGACGGTCGCTGTCCTTGGGACCGTGTAGGATGGAGTACCAGAAGGAGGAGCTGTCATGCGAGCGAACAGTTAGCGTTATTCTCGTTATCGAAACGTCAATGTCACATTGACCTTTTGTTGGCGAGTTTCCTCGGACCGTGTGTATATTATTAAAGATATATGAAAGTGAGGCATTACGGTTACAATTAAGCGTGGATATTACGTATATTCTCCAATATACGTGCGCTTTGTATGCGAAAACGTGTGCTTTTTTCGTGACATTAGTCAACATTGAGTTACAACATTCACATGTCAAATGAACCATGAAAAGAGACACATACAGAACATAAGATCTGATTTATACAACGTAAATATTGTTATGTATATCATATTTACATGATTTCAATATAATAAAAACATTGATATTTCTAGCTTTAATATAATTTAAAATTCTAAGTTTATATATTATTCAAAATTTGCATGTCAACTACTGTGACTGAAAATATTTCAGAGAAACTTGCTTATTACTGTCGCTACTCTTGCAATTTATCATGCTCTCAAAATAAAAGAAAAGATAAAAAAAAAGTACAATGAAAATCTGTATAAATCATAGTGTAACAAAATATACATAACATATAATGTACAATACACATAATATATACGTATATATATGTATATATATATATATACATAACTCAAAATATACCTAATGCGGAAGGTGTCTTAGCAGGTCCAAATTGACCTCTTTTTGGTGGCATGTTCAGCTTCTTAACGGAAGCCGATTTCACCTGTAATGCAGATTTTTTTTCTACCGTCATTTCAATTTACAAACTCTCGTAGCGGAAAACTGTTTATGTATCTTCGAACTCTTACACTTACCGCCACTCTGTCAGGCTCGTCGCTATCTTTACCAACTGAAACACATAAGAGAAACATTTGTAATCAATATTTGCGCAAATCACAAAAATAATTGTTTTATATAAACTTACGTTAATAAAGCATTTTAAAGCGAATAATACAAAAAAAAGACTTTTTATATCATTGTTGATAAAACAATTCTCCTTCCCAAAAAAATTCCACTTCATCAATCACTTTGCAATTTTGATCATTTTTACCTATAATTACTATATGTACCTAAATCTGGATACAACCAAGGTGGCTTGTGGATGTCACAGTGACATCCTCGCGCTCTCGCGCCCGGATGCTTCACTATGTTATCCCACTTCAGTATCCAACTGCTGCTCGGGTCCCACAATTTCTTATCGATACTCGGATACTTCCGTAATCCACGGCGCAAGCAGCGGTGCCCGTTCGGTATTATCAGACTAGCGTCGTTCATTGCGGACGACATAAATGAATATGATAAACACTTTAGCGCGAACGATAAGGATAAATTCCTGCAAGAGAGCTACGCTAACATTTTTTTTTTTTTTTTTTTTTTTTTTTGGTCTTTGTTGGCACCGTCATAAATTTTTTACTTCACCACATTTTATAAATAAACAACTGTGGCATAATCACTGTTGTAAAAAATCTACATGTATTTACAAATAACGGAATATATTTTGACATTCGATATTTTCTTTAAGATGTATTTTTAAGTTTTCTAATTAAAAAAATTTTTTTGAAGAATTTCACAAACGTTTCAATTGTGTGATCAATGTGAAGATGAAACTTAATTACTGAATTCTTCGAGACAATATTATTTTGAGAATGCGAGAGAGGTCGCGCGTTCTTATCACGTAATGTAGTTATCACGGTTATCTAAACCGTTATGCGTTATTAACCGCAATCTGCAAATAAGCGACCAAGTGAACAGCATTATGAGATTATTAAGAGATTTTTGCTAATGAATGTCGGAATTCATGAAAGTGTAAAATTCTGAAATACACCGCGGGAAAAACTAGCTAGACGTGAGATGTACACGAGGCGTGTACACGCAGCGAAAGTAATCTTCTTATTTGTCTTTGCGCGGGAACTACCTCGGCGGTAACTACCTATTTATGCATTCTAATTAGACGAGCAAGCATGCGTCTTATTAATTCGCCTTATTAAAGTGTATTTGTCGTGCCGCTTCAAGTTTACGCGGATTTGTAAATGTTTTATGTTATATCTTAATAACTCATTACTTTGCTAACTGTTTAACTAACAAACCTAATCCAACTAATGATCTCATTTCCGATTTTAATTCTTTGTTCTATCTCACTTGTTAGTCATCAAGAGTAAAGAAAAGTTTATAGTCTATATTCTAGGAAAGCAAACAATTTAATTCCCCTTCCTTCATCGGTAATTGTCGCGT
>QVOB01000013.1:0-14132 GCA_014839585.1 Pseudomyrmex concolor | reverse complement strand
TATGTTCTGCTTTATGCAAGATATATATATATACATATATATATATATATATATATATATATATATATATGTATATAACGTATGAATCTTTTTAAATGTGTGATATAAATCCGATCGTCTCGGATAAAAGCAACTTTTTCTTTCTCCCTCCCATTTCGTCGTAAGACTCCTTCTTGGACAGATTATCGCTCAAGAATCGAGATGAAATTACGCGTGAGAAACAAATGAAATCGGGGAAGAAATGAAACCAGGAAGACGAAAAAAAGGACACGATTTTTTTTTTTTAATATATAAAAGCAAATTCTCTTTCCCTAAATACATACGTAAGAAACAAATTAATTAATGTACTTTTTTTCATATATATTATATTATCAATATAGGAATGAACGCGATACCTAAGATGAACGAACTCTATTCGGATTGTTGCAGGAATTATAACCCTAGGTGGGTGTCTCGTCCTGACTGAAATGACTATTGTATGCAACATTAGTTGTAATTTTAATATAAACGTCACGGCTTCACTCGCACGCTATATATATAAATGTGTGTATATATATATATATATATTTTTTTTTTTTTGAATTCTCGCGCGGCTCTGTCTCTGTAACATGTCGCCAGAGTTCCGTAACGCTAGTACAAAATGCTGAAAATATTCAGTTTTACTTTCTTACTATGTACACGTGTACGCTCGTTGTACAAGATATTACATCTCATGCGAGCGCGGCGTCTTCCGTCGCTTGCATTCGCGAGCATTTTGTATATTATGTCCGAGTTCTCTCTTCACGCCATGTCAATGTATCGTGTCTTTGTCTTATAGCGGTATAATATATATACACTGACGTAGCGTAGAATCATTTGTTTGATGTAAAAGTAAAGAGTATACATTCCTGTCTCTCTCCTCTCTTCCGCAACATAAGAACAAGAATCTCAAAAGTTAACGTAAAAAAAAATATTGTTTCCAAGTATGAAAGTGCGTCGCGTCAATGATTACATTACGTTAACAGTTTCTTTGTATTAAAAACAAAAAAAAATAATAAAGAGAGAGAGAAATAATACAAAGCTTTACAGCTATTTTGGAAAGTCTTAACAACAACGCGTTTCTTGAGCAGAGAATTTTACAACGTATCCAATAGTAAGTTAAATATGCGATTTTATGTATGTAATAAACAGGAAACTTTCAATTGGCGCTGGTCGTGTGTTTTCTTATTGTTCTGCGAGCTTCGATACAGACACACGCAGCTGCCAATCCAACCTATTTTACATATATTTTTAATAAATTATTACTCAGTTCTTTATAATTAAAAAAGTTCACTTTTCAAGTCTATAGATCGATCAGGTTTAGAAAAGTAACGTGCTCATGCCACCCATTTCACTTTGCTCCTTGACGAAGATCTCGAAGTACTGATATATGATTGTGACAGCGAGTAAGATACCGGTTCCGGAACCGATCGCGCCCAGAAAGTCCGCCAGCACGGACAACGCTCCGATGCACAGCCCGCCGAACGCCGCAGCGGTCGGAATGTATCGATTCAGTTCGCGAATCATGGAATTGTCTCTGTGGCCTCGCATCACCATCTGCTGTTCCCTCAGTTGTTTAGCAACCTGCAACAAGTTCATATATCATGAAGTTTTACATTCTAACAGCATTAAATACTATCGTTTGGATAAAATCCACTAACATCTTTAGCAGAGCTTCCGGAAACCTCGATCCATGTCTTGGAGAAGAAGGCGCATGAGCCGAGCATGAAGAGAATGTAAAGCACAGCATGGACAGGGTCTTGAACGATGTGGCCAACCGATTCTGGAGGTGATAAATAATAACACAGTCCACCAACCGGATACGATCTGGCGGGACCGCCGCCGCCGACGTCCGACCAAACGCCAAGCAGATTCACTATGAGATTTCCTTGGAATTTAACGGCCAACATCTGGGAGATGACGTACAAGTTCGATACCAGAGCCGACTGGAGGATAATCGGAATATTGCTGGTGTAAAACAATTTAATCGGATAGCTGCTGTATTGGCCGCGATATCTGGCAGACTTGATTGGAAGATCCACACGGAAGCCCTGAAAATAAAAATGTTCTTTAGTGAAGACAACGTCAAAACGTATAAATAAATGAAAGATAAGAAGAGTAAGATTTTAAATTAGCCCCTGGCATCCATTTCAACCAACTATTCGACTTTTTCTATTCAAAGATCTGCATTAACAAAAAAAAGCTTATAATTTACCTGGAAGTAAATAACGATAGCAAATACGAGAATTGTAGCGAGAAGATTCATCAGATTTGGAAGATTCTGTCTGTAAAATGCTTCTCGGAGAGCTCTGACTTTGTCCTGTCTAGTAGCCAGCAAATGAAATAGAGCAATCACAGCTCCTTCAAATTCTGTACCACGACCTATTAAGTGAACGTAGAAAATACGAATTTAATTAATGTTATAACACAAAATGTAAAAGTTCGAATATATCAAGAACAATATTTCTGGAATTTTCTTGTAATAAGTGAAGACAGCATACCAGTGTTGACTGTAGCTGGAGAAAATGCCTTCCAGACAATGGTCTCGCAAATGTTGGTAGCGATAAAGAGAGATATTCCACTTCCCAATCCATATCCTTTCTGAAGCAGCTCGTCTAATAGCAATACAATAAGTCCAGCAACGAACAGTTGGATGATGATTAGAAGACAAACACCGGCTCCAATTTCAGTTGGATCTCCATACATTCCTGTCATTACGTAAACAATAGCTTGTCCAACAGTTATAACCATGCCAAATACTGTAATAATAAAAAAAAAAACACATGTTACTTATATCATTTTAGCATCAAATTACATTACAGCATCCATTGATCTTTTATATAAATTTGATGCACACTTACATTTCTGCGCTCCATTGAATAACGCTCTGTCTTTTGGTGTGTCACCAACTTCTATGATTTTTGCTCCATGTAACAGCTGCATAATGAGACCAGAAGTAACAATTGGTGAGATACCCAATTCCATCAGTGTTCCTCTATTTGATGCAAGTATCACACGAATCCAGTAAAAAGGATCTGCACTGTCCGAAGACATGATACCAAACAATGGGATCTATAAAAAAACAAAAACATATATTTAATTTCCAACTTAAATTTTCCTGTGAGCGTAGACATTATTGTTATTTATTTACAGCAATTATGTCTATTTTTACCTGACAACATACTAAGAAGATAAATAATGTGATTGCTGTCCATAATACTTTTTCTCTAAACTGGATCTGTGAAAAAAATAACAATTGCAATAAATTAATATCATACACATGCAGAGAAAATACTGTTCATCTTAAAAAAAAAAACATTCTGCATATCACAGACATGTGGCCACAAATGACAAGAAGTCATCTGACCTGTCTGTTTTTTCGGATTTACGCGCTCGTTTCGGAGTAATCGAAAGAATGTAGGAAAAACGGTATATGAAACTGTAAATATAATAGACAATGGCAGAAATAGAACGTGTGCGGCTTACCTTTCGCTGCGGCTTCGCTATTTCCGGCAGTATACTGCAGAACGGTTTTATCACTTCGAGAAACTTGACTGAAAGCAGAAAAAGAAAGAGACGGCTTAGCGCATCTGTCAGCAACGCGAGCACGTGGTAAACATTCGTGTGCGAAATAATTCGCGTCGCCAAATGCAATATGTTGCATACACACGCACGCCGATAGGTTACGCGTGCAAAACGTTCTCCCGGGTGAGGACCAATTTGCGATTCTTATATCTGCAAATAATATGAATTTACTCACATCCCATCTTGTCTGCGTCGATGCGACTGTTCTTCGAACTGCAGATCAAGTGATTCTGTCTCACAAAACCCGGTGAATCAACACCGTCACGGATACACCTCTCATAAAGACGAAAAGTTGGCCGCGTATGCTCAACTGGCCACGGACTGTGCGAGTCGTGGCTCGGGCCTCGGCCTCGCAGGACACGTATCAATATGTCAATGTCACGTGACCTGATGATGTTGGCCGGCACGTTTCCGTTTGTCGCTCGCGTTTATCTCGCCAACGTTAGATCGCGCGACGAGCAGGTTGAAAACGGTGGTGTTATCTGGCGACCACATGAGTGGAACAATTGCATGTGCGCAAAAAGAAACCCCGAAAGGGTATCTCGTTGTCATTTGGATTGAGTCCGTGCTACGTATCCACTTGGTTGTATAGAAACAATTAGTATGTATATATGTAAGCCCAAAACAATATTTATAGATTTTAGTTTACTAAAGCGATATCAGAGAGAGAGAAAGATGCTATTTATTGATAAAATTTATTGGCACTAAAAACTAAATTGAACGAGATCACTCCTGAAAGGAGATTTCTTCAGTAAGTATATCATATCTTAAAAAAAAACGTTACAATGTTGTAAAAATTTAGTCGTCAAGAAAATTTTCTTGAAGTCTATTTTGACGTCAAGATGCTTTACATTCATTATCGAAACTATTACAGATTGGAGATATGTTACAACGAAGTTTCAAGTCGCAGGTGGAAATCCGCAGCCAATCAGCGAGTAAATTCAACAATTAAATTTAACCGGTTCTTGTATCATTTGTTGAAAGGTTTGTGTATTTATATAAAAAGTTTAATTAACTGTTTTATGTACATATTGTATACTGTTCTGTTTTTATTTTTTTATATAGTAGCTGTGTTAGATCAGAAAAGATGATCACGAAGAGATCACAAAAAATTCATCATCTAAGCTGCGTTGGGTGAAGCATTACGAAAAGTGTGCATTTCAACAATCTGCTCAACGATCTCTGTATATTTCCTAGTCTCTACTTCGCATGATTGAATATCCGTATACATCCGCATATCGGTCAAGGTTCGTACATTTTATGTAGAGAAACGTTCGGCCCATATAACAAATGACACGTTGCAATTGATTCATTTGTTATTATATTTTTCTTACGTGACTTCTATTTGTCACATACGTGTGTGATACACAGCGCGCGTGTGCTATCTCTTCACACGTATATTTGTTTAACTAATTTTGTTTTGTTCAACAACTAATTTTCCAACTAAATTTTCATATGTTTTCACACTTCTACTGAATATATTAGAATATTTTCTTGACTTCTAATCGAATTTCTTGTCGGATTTTACAGATCTTCTTTCATACAATTTCATACAGTTTTTTTACACGTCTATACGGTGCGAAAAAAAAAAGTTTTTTTTTCTTTCGTTAATTTTGTATAAAAAGTTTCTAGAAATCATTTTGATTTATGATAAAAAAAATGGTGTGTAACATTATCACAATAAAAATAAATTTTCACACGTAACCGGTTCTTGCCATCGATTACAGATTGTTATCGAAATAAAAGCATATAATATATCGATCGACATTAAAAGTGTTCCATTTTAACATGTCATTAAGTGATGTGTCTGATAACATTTTGACGACTTGTCGTCAAAAAAGCAAAAACAAAGCAATTTATATGTCAGCCGATAGTAATGTTAATATCATTTATCATGCTTATGCAAAACACTTGGTCACCGAAACTTGGTCACCGAATCGACGCACTGTATCGGTGAAGGTAAGGAGCGCGGATACATATATAAGAACTAAGCCGATGCGTTTTGGTTTACTTGGTTCTTTCAACCCTGCAAGAACAGAGTTCTTTCAGACAACATTATATAGACATACGCGAAGATAAAATTCATCATGGAACGTACAATTTGCGCGTACGTGTCGCTGGTGTGCGTGCTTCTTGCCGTCGTACACGCAAGAAGGTAAGTGAAAGGATTCCATAAATTAACGAGGTGCCACGCACGTTTTACAACAAAAACAAGTCGACTCGTTATTTGACACGTTTTATACGCACATCGCGCGTTATGTAACATTTTCTTTTATCGAGACAAAGTGTCGGGAACACTTGAAGTTGAGTTTGCAAAAGTTTGCAATTTGAAGGGCTGGAGATACAGCGTGTGTTAGTGTCTGCGAATGCGTGAGCGATAAGCGCATCTCAATCCAGTGAGTTACATCGAGCACGTTTAAATTGACTTGAGAAAGAGAGAGAAAAGGAGTGATAATATACTTAATTAATCCGAGGAAAAAACTCATAAGTGCTTATAATTTTCCGTTTACTAGTTAGAATAGAGTAATCTCTCTATATGTTTACTTGATACAAGTGGAAATAATATATCTGGCGTCATCTCGTCTTTTTTTTTTTCAATATTGCTATTTATAATACGTTACAAAATTCAACTATATAAAACTACTGATTCCGGAAAATCAAATCAATTACCAATCATTATTGTTGATTTATTGTCTTCATTTTTTCCGGGATAATTATTTAAAAAAAAAAATTACGCGCGAATTTCCTGCAATTGTTCAGCTAATCGGAATCTATTATGCAAATACTTATTGCACACACAAGAAGCTGTTGCATAAATTTTATTTTCACAACATTTTGCAAAACACGGATCGGCGATAACCCTTTGCCCAGTGTGAAGTGATATTTATCGTTATAACGCTGTCTTTATCGTTAATTAAAAAGGCATCGCAATGTTTGTCAGGGCAGGACCATCGTCGTCAGGCCGATTGCTATATTTGTTCAAGCAATCGGAGCGATTATGCGTCTCGTCCATCGCGCAAGTTAATATTTCATTCGCTCGCGCTCGTTCCCCTCGACAAACGTTTTCTCATTTACCGCCTCTTATCACATTCGTTCAGCACGACTCGACTCGACTTTTCGTCTCTTCGCCGAGTTTTGAATCTTCATTCTATCTTGGAATTCTAGCACGGATATTGGCGATTTAAAATGACAACGTAAATATTAACATATCTGATATACCAATAGTGATTTTCATTTGTGTCGGGAAAGAAAATTGTTTCTGTTCTCTAGGTATTTGGCGCATTCTTTCCTTACCTTCTTTCGCAAGTGTGCGATAAACGCAACTCGCATTTTTTTCACCGCGTTGTTTACTCTCCTCTCCCTCACCGCGAGTCTCGAAACAGCTGTTTCTCGCTTTGAGTGCAGGGAGTGCAGAACGCGTGTTGTTGTTTATTTGCAGAAACCCCGAACTTGTGACAGTGGAGAAGGTGACGGAGCCTTACGGTCTCTCCGAAGGGCCTCACTGGGATCATCGTACTCAAAAGCTGTACTTCGTCGATATCTACAATCAGTACATACGTAGACTGGATCCTGCGACAGGTGTTGTCACAAGTGTATACATAGGTAAGAATATATATTTCTCGTTATTTTAATGTATTTTTTAAATATTTACTTGATGAATTTTCTTTCTCTCCAGATCATGGCCCCGTTTCAGTTGTTGTGCCTGTGGATGATACAACTAACGAACTTGTAGCGGGTGCTGGAAAAGATCTTATTCGTGTTTTTTGGAACGGAGCGGAAAATCTCGCAAAGACAAAAACCGAGGTGTTGACTACAGTGGATCTTACTCACGCAAACACAAGAACCAATGATGGAAAAGTCGATTCGGCCGGAAGACTGTGGATCGGTAAGTCGAAGATGATCAATGGAATGTGTGTTTATTTACCTGCGCTCGTTGCAGTTTTGTATATACAAATGTATGTTTTTGACAGGCACTATGGGTGACGAAATCAATGGGCAACCGTCACCGCCAAACCTAGGATCATTATATCGCATTGACGATCAGCTGAAATCCCTGGTGGAAATAAATCCTGTTTCCATCAGTAATGGATTGGCGTGGAATATCCAGGATAACACTTTCTATTACATTGATTCGCCCACGCGTGTGATCGCGGCGTACGACTATGATGCGATCAACGGGACAATCAGTAAGAAGCTTTGTTGCGTTCTCCATCTAAAATGTGAAAAAGTTTACAGATTTTAATTACGTGTAACAGATGGGACAAGTTAAAATGACAGTATAAAATTGAAGGAGAAAATTAGATCCATATTCACTCCTCTATAATTTGTATATTTTATAGGTAACAAAAGAATTGTATTTAATTTGAACGACACTGACCTCAGCGGAGTACCTGATGGAATGACCATAGATAATGATGGCAATCTCTGGATAGCGCTGTTCGGTGGACATCATGTAAGTATGCAAGAGGATGGATTTATGTGGTATGAAAAATGTTTATCTTCATAAAAATATACATATAAAAACATTTTTGTTCAGATTATCAATGTAAATCCTAAAACGAAAAAACTACTGCGCAAAGTTGAGCTCCCAGCTGAAAATGTGACCAGTGCTGCATTCGGTGGTCCGCTTCTCGATATTTTGTACGTGACTACATCAGGTCATGGTTTAACCGCGGAACAGCGAAAAGCGACACCTCACGCTGGCTCCGTATTCGCGGTAAAAGGATTGGGTGTTCGCGGAATTCTTGCAAACTCGTTCATAATGAATTGAAACAGTAAAAATAAAGCAGAATAATCAAACGGCAGATATTTGAAATACAGATCAAGAAATGCGTTTTCTCCTTATGAAAGAATAAATAAATTTGTACATGCACTATTAATTTGACAATATCTTTAAATAAAAACATTGAACAAAATATATCATGTCTCGCATTATTTTTTATATGAGAAATTTACATGCAAAGTTTAGTTGCGTTTATTGACATACCTTGATACAAAATCACACTTTAGAATACAGGAAATCGCCAGGAAAAGACTCTTAAAACCAGAAGAAATAACACGAGAGAAGTAGTTCTTGATTTCAGATATTCTTTTACTGTGCCAAGACGAGTTATATACAAATCTTTCTTAGAAAATGTTTAATGAGAAACTAGTTACATTCGGTTCATTGTACACGTAGAAGAAAGTCCTATTGTTCTTCGTATGCAATATGGTATAAAAATAACGTCTTTTCATACAAAAACGTCTTGATAGAATCCTTGAAAAAGCAACATGATGTTTCAGTTATGTCTATGTGAGCACGATAGAGAATAAAGTAATCGAAGTATTCTTCAACTGATTTTAGATGTGTCTATAATCACGGGAATTAAGTAATAGAACAATGTAATTTGTTATTTTGAAAGTTAAAAGTTTGTAACTTTGCGTATGTATACGATGTCTACATCAAAAGAGTTAATAATTATATCTCTTCATATAAAAATGAAAGAGTAGCGAATCTCGCGTAAAAAAGAAAAAACAAAATTTTTCTAGTAATATACATGTATGTATATTACTAGAAAAATATACATATATATATATATATATTGTCAGAAAACTTTTGTTTTAAAACTATTATAAAACTTCAAATTATAACTAATTATACCTAAACATTTTTTTTACAAAAGAAAAAAGTAATTTATATACATAAATAAATATAATTATTTCTAATAATTACATTTAACCTTAGATATACACATTTATTTCTCACATACGCAGATATTTTATATACCACACTGATTTAGGAGACTTCAGCCAGTTTTCTTTTCATGATAGTGCTCGAGAAAATTACGTGTGATTAAGTTTTATAACGATCATAAGTGAAGTAAACAATATGCACTCAGAATTAGTTTAAAATCGTAATAAGTATTAAAAATAATACGCTAAAAAATATGAATTTTTTTTCAATTTAAAAAACGTCACTTTACCGTAGTTGCTGGAATCTCAGACATCACCGTGTACATGTATCTAAAGTTAAATTAGCAAAATAAAAATATCAAAGTTTTTGCATTTTAACACAATTGATATGCATTTTTTAAAGCTTTTTATAAATAGAAATGCGTTTATGCATAATGTGATGTATAATTTAAAGTTCCACTTTCGTTTTTTCGCTCAGTGTATAGCCAGCTATAAATAAATAAGAAAAAAAACTAAAATTTTTATATAATCTTATAACAAGCGTTATATATTTCTGTGTAATTCATTATTTTAAAATAAAACATTGATGATAATAACGTAACTCTTTCTTACTTTCATAAACAAAAAAATGAATATATAAATATTCGTTACGAGTTTTAATCGTCCAATGTTATAATCTCAACACTGTCGTTGGCGACCTTATCTTGTGGCTTCTTGCTCGAAACGTTAGCGGGTTTTCCTCTCGATACGTCGTACATAGGCAGACATTCCGCGGACGTTGGAGGCCTCAAGCTATCCGGGATCTTCTGCATCATGGAGGATGGGAGATTCTTAGAATAATCTATATTGCCTTTCACCGTCTTTTGCTGCGGTATTATCTCCAAATGCGAGTGTTGCTGCAATTGCGACAGCATCGAAAACGCCTCCACCGAGCTGTTCTGGGAAAACGAAGCCGGCAACGAGCTCGGTGGCACATCGATCGTTGCTGGCGCGGCCGGTTTCGGCTTGCTTGTGGTTTTCTTGTAACCGTGATATTTGTTGGCGCTTGTGACTTTGATGCTGCTGGACTGTTGCGGACCCGTAACAGGACTTACCGAGATGCCGCTCAGTTCAGGCGGTATGAAAGGCGGTTGCGACATTGTTGCGGAATTTCCAGATGACATTGTATTCAGCAGATTTGAAAAACTACTGGTTATCGGCGCGGACATCAATCCTGTCGTCTTCATCGTTGATTTTACTTTCCTCACAGGGTGATTCTGCACGCTTGTCTGCGCTGAATATGGCCGCTGCAAATTCTTTTTCGACAATAACTTGTGCTGTAACGACGTACCAGTGCGCGACACGTTGGGCAAGTTCATGGGCAACGTCTGCTGCTGTTTCATGATCACTGACGTGCCCATGGACGTATGGGCGACCTGCGGCATGGTAGGATTTGTCGTTACAGTACCGCTGTTACTCTTCAAAGGAGAATATGACAGCGACGAATTGTGCGCAGGTTGCGGTTCGGTGAGCGACTTCGAAACACGTATCTGCGGCACGCCCATTTGTTTCGGAGGACTGCTCTTTACTTGCTGAATAACAGACGGTTTGAGCAGTGACACTTGCGCCGCCGTGCTCGGCGGATGCAATACTGATTTCGTGGGTGATATCTGAAGCGACTTGGGAATGTGAACGGGTAACGCCGAATCGGTTTGCGACGAGCTCGGTTGTTTGCTGGGCTTCGGCTTGTGATGAGACTGCTGTTGGCTACTCATCAACGTGCTCACCGGCGTTATCGAGATGCTGGGTCGGTCTTTCGTCAACGACATGGATGTGCTGATTTTAGCCGTTTGAGGATACACGGGCGGCGTCGGTCGTGATGATGTTGATGCTGTAGTATTGCTTAATAATTGCTGCATAGCCAGAGAATCCAAAGATCCTTTTATATTACCCAAGTTACCGATGTTACTTGAAGTATTGATGTTGGAAGTAGACGTGCTTATTGTTGAGACATTGCTGATACTAGTTAACGTGGTGCCAGGATTGTTTAAACCGCTAGCGAGATTGGTCAACGACGACAGGTTGCTTTGATACTGCCGAAACACGTCTTGATAGCTCCCTACTTGATTCAAATAGCTCATCGCTGACAGGGGATCCATCATATTGCCGCCCAATCCACTGGCCAGAAAAGCTGATAACATATTTGGATCGACCAGAGGATTCATGAAATAAGGATTCATCAGGGAACGATTCGGTCCGGATGCGCCTAAATAATTTGCAAAGTTACTCTTGGAAAATTGATTTATCACATTGCTATTCTGCATGGCCTGTTGCAGATATTTGTTCATGTTGGGCGGTCGACCTCGTGGACGTCCAGTAGATGTTAGATTTCGATTATGTGGTTTGCGATTTTGCGGGACTTGCGAGATTGACGAATTCACTGGCACTTGCGGCGCAGGTGCCTGCTGCAATAAAAAAAGTTTTTTTTTATTAAATATTCTCAATTGCGTGATAATAGACAATCGATAGAGCGTTTATTTACCGAAATAACAGATGCAACCTGAGACTGCGTGTGAGAGCTGTTGCTGCTGTTAATCGACGCGATTTTATTCGCCTGTATCTGGCGTTGACAACATTTAATAGCAATCTCCAAAGCATTTCCTTCCAAATTCTGTAACGCATCGAAAAAGTAATTGCTATTATTTGCAATTAATAACTTTCTCATATAAATCATATTTTATTGCAATAATTTATTAAAATAAGAAAGAGTTTTATCTTATATGTGGATTTTTAACTATTATTATTGTTAATATTAACTAGTGTTATGGTTACTGTTATAATGATTAATTATAATGATTAATTATTGTTACGTAATAAACAAAGAAAAATATACAGTGTTAACATAGATAAATACGACCTACATACAAATTATACATACGATGTACTTGTAGAGATAAGATAAACTTAAAAGTACAAAAACAAGTTAATTACATAAGCATTTCAGACATTTCAACTAGCAAAGATTTGTACTGGTAGCAAAGATTAGTAGCAGGATTTAAAATTTCTGAAAAATTTTATACTCACTTTGTTTCCTATATACATTTTGTAAGTGTCTGTCAACAATGTTGCAAATGTTTGTATAATCGATTCTTTCCCCTGAAAATTCTTTTGAACAAGTTGATATATTTCATATACATCAAGCAGTACTTGCGTTCTGGCATCCGTTCTAATGAGATGCATGCTCTCAATACTGCTTGCTGAACCCATCGTTTGCACTCTACTTCTAAGCGATATTTGACAAAGTGTCAGAGCTTGCCGAGATAACTGTTCTCTCTCGGAATCACGTAAGTATTTTCTAAACGAAAGAAAATATCATTTTGCATTTTTCTCATTATTCATTCTTTTTCATTGGTAAGTTTTCTTTGCTATTTTTTTTTCTTGTTATGACAAAAATATAAAAATATAAAACTTTATTTATGATAATACAATAGAATAAGCCTTACTTGTCCGAATCCGGAATTTTTCCTAACTGCATGCATAACTGCATTAACATTCGGCTATCGTTGCTTTCCTTTAATACTTGCATCAGCAATGTCACGCATTTTGACATATGCGAGGCAAAACTTCCAGGCCTGTCAATCTCATTAACAGGTATATGCCATACTCCCTATAAATAATAATACATTAATTGCATGCCAATACAACTCAGAATATGATGTGGCAAATTCAAGAAGAACATAGCATATAACAAGCAAGGTTAAATAAATATAATTACTATCATCTGTGAAAATTTTTGTATTACACACATTGTAGCAATTGGAGCAATTGTACATGTATGTGTATATATTTTTGCAATATATATTAATTTTATGTAATCTTTAATTACAGATTTTAAAAAGATAATTTAAAAAAATGATTAACATTTGTAGTATTATATCCATAATAATAATATTTTTGAATCTACTTTCTTTTAGTACAAGGTAATAATTAAATCAATGTTTGTATATTATTTATATATTAAAAATCATAACTTATGAAAAATAGTGTTATTATAAAACTCTGTGCCATTTTTACGTAATAATTGTAAAATACTTAACTTTAAATAATAAAGTGACAATGTGTAAAATATAACCGCGTAACATTTATACGTATATACCTATATTTATATATACATATATTTGCATGTAAAATAATCAAAGGTACTGCAAATCGCAACCAAAAAAATTGGTGATAGATACTGATCCTGGTGGAGATGACGCTTTAGCAATAATGTTGGCTCTTATGTACGAGATCAAAACTCACGATATCGAAATTGTAGCTATAACTGCCACATATGGAAACACATATTTGAAAAATGTCGAAGAAAATGTATTAAAAATTTTAACAGTTGCTAACAGAAGTGACGTGAGTAAACGGCCAAATTCTTCTGACACACATACACGCACATTTGAAATATATACCTATACTGTGCATGTGTACATATATATATATATGTGTGTCCAACAATTCACAATATTAAAAAAATATCTCAGTGTTTTCACATACATTAGAAATCGTATTGATCTTTTTACTTTTTATCTTTAATTGTTTTACATTGTTTACATAAAAATAGTTTTTTTATTTCTTAATTCTTACAGATACCCGTGTACAGTGGGTCTCAGAAACCATTACTATATCCGTATCAGTTTAGCGATTATTTTGGTAAAGATGGATTTGGAGATTTTAATTTTACCCGTGAAATAATTGCAAAAATTGACAGATCAAAGCACGCTTCTGTAGTACTTGTAGAATTGGTAAAGCAATATCCAGGTATTTCCGCGTTGTTTTAAAAACTATTTATTGTATATATGAAATATATATTTGTTTATATTTGTACG
>QVOB01000012.1:0-14452 GCA_014839585.1 Pseudomyrmex concolor | reverse complement strand
CAGGCGCACATCAGTGATTGGCGACGTGTGACGTTTTGTGTCGAATGTGTCGACTGTGTCTCCTAAAAGGAAAGCAGCCATAGTATAGATATCTGTGCTGAGAGCGGTCACCATAAGGCGTCGTCTACAATACAGTTGTAAGCCGTAAGAAACCAATCACAAACAAATTACGGAAAAATAATCGATTGTAATTGGTCAATTTCTTAGGGCCATTCTACAATGAGTTGAAAATGTCCCGTCGCCAGTTGTGAAAGAGAGCATTTACGAAAAGAAAAGTATTATTTCTGGTTGCGCTTTAATCGTTGCGGTTGCTATTTGTCAACAGCAGCACGTAAAATAATATTTTTCCCCTAGTAATCGCAACTAGCGACGGGACATTTTCAACTCATTGTAGAATGGCCCTTACGGCTTACGACTGTATTGTAGACGACGCCTTAGAGAAAAAGATAGAAAGTTTAGTTGTTTCACTTATTTCTCATGATTTTTTGGGATTTTTCCTTATATGTAAGTGTTTTTTAGGACATCGCGCAAATGTTACGCTACGTTAAACTCTGTTTTTTCTTTCTATATACGGATTTTTACAATTCAACGTTGAGAAACAATTATCTCAAATATCGAAAAATCATCAATTTGTATCAATTTGTCGTTTAGAGAGAGAGAAAAAAAAAGAAAGGAGAAAAAAGTAAAAAAAAAGGAACTACTATAAACAAAGGTACTACGTATATGATCAGTATGACTTATGTTTCGATTTTCAATTTCGATAGACTATTTTCTTCCAATATTTCTTTTTGAGTGTAGAAAAATTGTTGAAAAGTAAAAATCGTTGCGCGGCACTAAGAAAAGAGTAATATAAAGCATTCTATAAGTGATGTATATTTTAAGGTTAGAAAATTTGTTTTTGTGCAATGACAGAATTCAAAATGCATTAGAACTTATTTATGTATTTTAGATATATCATTTAAATAATATTCCTGAAATCTTTCTAATAATTACAACAAGGGAAATATTGTCTATGATATTTCACAAAAATACAATTGTATAATACAAAAATTCATAAATACTTGCAGATTTATAATCTATATCTCTCTTGTATTTTCCATGTATAGAATTACTTTCAACACATTTGTATAAAATATGGATCATTCTCAGTTACAAAAAGTAGAACTGCAAACAGATGTTTATATGGTGTGTTTGCAACATGCTTTGTCAACAGAAAACTTTGAAGTAATGGGTCTACTCATTGGCAATGTATGTATAAACTTTCATATATTTTATAAAATATTTTATATGTTGTGAAGTTGTTTTTTTATCATTACAAAAAAAAACAACAATTGCACAAAGTGCTATTTATTGTTTTTTAGTTTGAATATGGAGTAGCAAAAATATCAGCAGTTATTATTTTACGGCGTTTAGATAAAAAGAAAGATAGAGTAGAAATTTCATCAGAGCAATTACTGAAAGCTGCTGCCGAAGCTGAGCGACTAACAGTAGAATTGAATCAGCCTATGCGAGTTCTTGGCTGGTATCATTCACATCCACATATTACAGTTTGTCCATCTCATGTTGGTATGAATCATAGATTTCTTTTAATACAAAAATATTTAAGTGGTATATATTATTCAAAACAATTGTTTTACATTTTAAGTCTTTTATTTCTATTTTGCAGATGTCAGAACTCAAGCTACTTATCAAACAATGGATCATAGTTTTGTAGGTTTAATATTCTCAGTATTTTCTGAAGGAAAAGAATCAAAAGTATGTACATCTTTTTAATCTTAGTGTTTACATTAACAAAATATAATTTTTAAGTGTTAAGAGTGATTTACACTATTAAATAAGATTTAAATTTACTTAATTTTATCTTTAAGTAAATTATCTTGATGAACACAAATATTTGAAATATAAAGACCAATTTTTCAGTGCATTTATAACATTAACAATAATTGATCTGTATTGTTTATATAGGAACACGAGATCTTTTTAAATTGTTTTCAATCACATAATGGTGAAGCTACAGAAATACCGTTAGAGATAGTACATACTCCAGACATTTCAGATAGATGTTTAAGAGTGAGTTTTCTATTCATTATATACAATTAAAAAGAAATAAGAAACATTAGTTTTTTTGTTTAAAATTAAATATTTTTGCAGACAATGATAGACTTATCAAAAATTTTGGTGCAAGAAGAAGAAGATATGTCCGAGTCTTGTAAAGATCACCCAGATGTTCTTGCGAGTATTCATAATAATGCTGGTGTGTATTACTATTTATTGCGCATTTATACATAGAAGATAACAGAAAAATGGTAGAGTTTATTTCAATAGCACACATAACTTTTTATTAGTATTTGGTGACAACAAACCTGTTTTGTGTGTTTACAGTAAGAACTCGGGCATTGATACATATAACGGATATCATTACAAAGCCTTTGGTAGAAATATTCGAGAAAAGATTAATATTAAATAAACTGCTCGCTATGCATCTCCAGAAACAACTTCAAGAGTTACAAAAAATGTGTACTGGATAAAAATGTTTTTCAGAAGGTAGAGTACAAATCAAATATTATACTGATTGATATGAATATGCATTCGTGACTACAAATGTTTCTTTTGAAAAAAATTTTATATGTAATATATATGATTAATAATAAAGATTACAAAAAATAATACCTAAACAAACTTGTGAAATTTATTATATTCAACAATAAATCATATATATGTGTATATATGCTTTTAGGATTTATTTAAACTGAAATATCTTGGTTATTTTTTACAAGTATATTTATTTAATATTGAGAATATTAAGCATTCAAATGCTCAAAATAAATAAATAAATGTTTGAAGAAATTAAACGTTTACTTAGATCTGTAGAGAATGTACATGTATTTGACGTATATTTACATACATTTATATATACATTATCCATTATACATACAGTCATACATTATATACTTACATTGTATATTGTTTACAATAAAAGATATATATTTGATTTGTAACAATTTTCTAACAAGTTTATTGTATTAACATGAATAATCTTTCATTGCACATTTCAATAAATAATATGAAAGTGAAATTATAGAAAAAAGGATCCAATTTTTGATCAAGTTAATAATGAGATACATGTGTCATCAACAGTACATGATCAGTAACTTCCAAAAGTTTGTAGCTGTGGTTTGTATATTTATTAGAAAATTGCAATTATTTAACCTCGTGTTATGTGTTTTCACTTTTCATGTGCATTGAGAGAAATTCAATTTATACTGATTTGCAATTTCCTACGTAAAGTAAGATTTTTCATTATTTCGCGCTGTGTAAAAAAATTGAAAAATCATATGAGACTGTAGAATTCTATGGCTGAGATTTAATGTCGGATCTTGTATTGAAAATTACATCAAATTCATCTTTAGATGCTGTATATAGCCAGTAACATCTTAAGATAGACTCAAAACAATTGTAAATAGATTGGATTATAAAACCGTCTTGTTAGATCTTATTTTGTTCCTAAAATGAGCGTAATGTAAAGAGAATATATCTCGCTTTGCATAGAAAATTGCAAACTTATCTACACATAGAACTGTATATAAACTCTGAATATAAACATACATAATATCGTACAAAAATGAATTTCACAGACAAATAAATTGTTACAAAGGACAGAATATATCGTTTTTTTTTTGGTCACATAAATAAAAAAATGATATAAAGACTTTAAGTCTCGTGTTCTCGATGCTAAAAATCCAAGATCTCGAACGGAAAGAGAATGGACTAAAATCGTATTAGTCAATTAGCAAAGAATTGTTCAAATGCGAGTAGTCATGCGATTCGTTCGAAGCCTCGATACTCACCGATTTCTAGTATCGTAAATACAAGGCCTTAGTAAAATAATTTTAAAAAAAAGTGAAATGAATAAACAAATAATGTAGAATTTACAAAAGAATTCAAGTTATCGCATTCAATACTCATTTGTATAGTTGAATTTATTTGTTAACAATGTTGTCATAAATAATAAGCTAAAACCTTTTGCAAGTTACTTAGGGGATTGATCTTTATCACACAATATAGACTATCATTATATTAAAAGTGAATCCCCTTTTCTATAGTTTTACCAATATGCGTGGTGGGTGTCTGTGTTTGTATGTGTGTATGTATGAGAGAGAACAGCGCATTTAAATAAACTTAAATATGTGTCACCATAGCTTTTGTCCTGCAGAATTTTAGTCAAAGTACGGATTCTGCGGAACGAGAAAGTTGTATTGGATGAGATGGACTGCGTTCTAGCCGTTTTCGAGGCAGCTTTTCGAGGATAGTTAAAAGCTTCGGAAAATCGGGGCGTTTCTCTACTTGGTACGACCAACAAAGCATCAAAATATCCTAGAAAAAGATCGTAACATTTAACAAATTATTATAAATTGTGTGAGATCTGTCAACATATGCATGTTTTACACATACGTACTTTTACTTCTTCAGAAGCTTCCAAGTTTGCCAATGTGTGCATCATTCCAGTCCCTACTCGCCAAATAATAGCTTCGGGAGGTTCACCTTTAAAAGGCCATTCACCACATAATAGCTCGTACCAGACAGTCCTATCAGAAAATATTGTTTTACATTTTTTTCATCGCACCTATTATTGTTATTCCAGTTACAGTGTACGTTTAGAACATATTCGGTCTTTTAGAATATATCGTTAAGGAAGATTGTGTGTATATTATAACATTACTAACCCAAATGCATAAACATCAGAAGCGGCTGTAAAGGGTAACTCTTTCTGATCCCGATTTTGTTGCGGTGTCAGTCGTTGAACAATTTCAGGTGCCAAGTAACATAACCAACCAGGTGGTATGTTCAGCCTATTTGCTTTCCTGTACACATATGTATGTACACATATTATTTATTGTAAGTTCAAATTTTTATAAAGATATATAAACTGTATTGTTTTTTGGTAGGAATAAAATTTTATTCTAAAGAATATAAACCTACCCATTTCCATAGCACAACTTAGTAACATTGAGCAAACCGAAATCTGTTATTATAATTTTTCCGTGTTCTAGAAATATGTTTTTGCTCTTTAGATCTTTGTGAATTATTCCGCGAGCATGAAGATATCCCATGCCCTATATAAACAAAATTTATTATTCATAAATGTGTGGCAATAATAAAATTGTTAGATTAATTTTTAATGAAAATTTCAACAATTTTAATGAACTTTACAGCATTTTAAGTTTTATCGCGGTATTTATTTTTATACACCTTTCAATATGCTATGTATGCGTGTATGTATAAAATTGCTGATCAATCAGCAATTTTATACATACACGCACTCATACATAAAACAAAATGAGATATAAGCATTTGTAGAAATGTTTATACACATTGTATATATACCTGACAAATTTGTTGAGCTATATTAGTTATTTTGTTTATTCCAAATCTGTCCTTTCGTAAATGAATATGTGTATAAAGTGTCATTCCTTTGCTCAGACTAGTCACTATGGCCAATCGGGGAGGCTTCATACAAGCACCCATAAATAAAACTAGATTTTCGTGTCGAGTTTTTCGAAATGTTGCTACCTACAAAATATCTCTCGTTATTGACAACTTCAAGGTTTAATGTAATTGATATAAATATTTGTTTAAATAAATTACGGTAATGTATTTTTTTCTTACCTCTAGTCTGAATGCTTTTAATATCTTATCATTGTCCGAACAGTCCATATTCAAAACTTTAATCGCAACATCTCCATGCCAATTGCCTCTGTATACCGTACCAAATCTTCCCGTTCCGATCGATTCGCCGATCTTTAATTCGTCATATGGAATGTCCCATTCTTGCATCTGCGCACAACATTACAAGATATATACAAGATATATATAAAATAAAATTTATTTATTTAATAGTTTTCTCTTATTTTGGTTTTTTCTAAACAAAATTTTAATGCAATGTGATACGTACACTGGCTTGATTTCGATTTGTCACGGATATGTCACTATCGGAAATTTGAGAATCTTGAGAATCATTTCTCATTGGTATTCTTTCTAAGTTTGCGTTAATACTACCAGATCCCAAAGTGGTTATTGTTTTCTCATTATCATTCAACATAACTGCGTCGTCGGATCTAGGTAACTCAAATGTTACTCTTCTTTTGTCATTTAATATGTCTGAAAATAGGATAAGTGACTTATCTGAATGAAAATGTATGATTACACGACGATCTAAAATGCCGCGATCTTCATTACATATATAAATGTATATTGCGTAGATGACAGAAAAATCAAATGTCACACAGTCGAAAAAGCGCGATTGATTCCGAAAAGAAAGTGGCGCATAGTTTTCTCTCTATCGAGATCTAGATAAATTTTTTTTACTGTCATTGATCATCTTTTAGAGATCTTTTCAGAAAAAATTCTGCATTTTGAAACAGCCTATCCGAAGTATGCGGGACATGTACGCAAGTACAGTGTTACAGATCAATAATCATATCGTTCAACATTTGTAATTTGAAATTCGCTCTTAGTGAACAAAATATTCGGAAAGAAATCTATCGAGTGTTTAATCGCGATCTCACGCTTATCTTTCTTGGCATATTATAATCTTGTGCAAAGTCGCACAATTTTAGCGCAAAACTTTTTTTGCAAACGTTTAAACGCAGTCGGGTGCATATCAGTTAATAATAACACTCGCTATTTTTAAAAAAATAAAAAATAGCTTGAAAATCTTGAAACTTCAAACAGAAAATAAAGAGGCAAAAACATATTTCTAGTAAGTAAAATATCTACAATTATATATGCAACAAAAATGATATATTATTTATAAAATAAATAAAATACATTTATATAAAAAAAAAACTATTTAAAACCTTTATTATACTTATGTATATAAATACTTAATTATATAATTAATAAGAAATGTCGTTTTACCTGGAAAATGAAACTGCTGCTGTTTGACAGATGCCTGTGGAGTCTGGCTAGTATTGGCAGGTAGCAATGCTGGACTAGAAGGCGTTGAGCTGTTACAGCTTGAGGTATTTGAACTAGAATCTGCACCCTTAGACATAAATAATAATTTTGCTATAAGTATATAGTTTGTGCATTATTTTTTCTGTATATAAAATTTTCAAAACTATGACACAAATACTTATTATTACATGTATAAATTTGACTTAATATACACAGCTTATTATTATAAATAGAATGTACACTTGTGTATTTACTTGTATTTAAACTGTAACACATACCTGAAAAGGTGTATTAATAGAAGAGTGTGTATGCGACTGTCTTCGATCTTTCCGAGCCAAAGGTAAACTTGAGACATGTTGAGAATGAGTGTTTGGAGATGTTACACTATGTTGATTTAATACCGATGCAGGATCAATCATACCTAAAATATTAATTTACCGTCTATATTGTCAAACGAGGATTATTGTCCTTAAAAAAAGTTATTATTGTGTGAATAAAAAGAAAATAATCTATATGTTAAAGAAAAGTTCAAACACCATTAAATCAGTTACAAAGACGCAAAAGTTTTACGCACCGTCATTTTGCACAGCTCGTTTAAACTCATTAAAGAGTTCTTGAGGTAGGCCACACGAGGGAGGTACTTTGGATTCGCAAGCTTGGTGACATTTATATTTACATTCTACACATTTTAAATTAGGGCCAAACATCTGCTTGTCACAGTAATCGCATGTTGTTATCACGGAAAAAGTTTTGATAAAACGATGAGCAATTATATGACCCATGGCGCGAGTCACAGTTCGAGTACGTGGAGATTTTGGCACTTGAAGACTTGTTGCTGAAAGATAAATCAAACAAATATTTACATCGAAACATGCGTAAAAACTTTTGTCGCACATTATTAGTTAGATATTATCGTATGTATCGTATTTATCATGTGTAATATGTAAGCTTTCATTTTTTTTTCACACACCTGTTCCCTTAAAACAGGTTTCATCAGCTTCTGTACTATAATAAGGTGATGGTTTAGAACTACTACTGTTTGGCAAGAGATTTTCTGCTTTCCTAGAATCTGTTGTACTACAAGATGAACTTGGTTCTGTTGGTAAACGATTTCTTCTCCTGTAAGAAAAATTATTTTTTAGAAGTAGAAAGATAATATATTTCTAAAATATATGAACCTATATAGTAATACTGTCTGTATAAAAATTGTGAGAAATATTTTATTAAAAGTAAATCTTTAAAATTATCACAAAAAATAAAAGCACATACAACAAATTAAGAGATTATATGATAAAATATCTTTATTATTACCTAAGTAATGATGTATTATCGTTATGTGTATGTTCAAGACGATTTGCTAATTGTGATTCGTGAGACTTTGACTTAGTTAATGGAAATACTTCAGGTTGTGATGTGCTACTCTGCACACCAATCTGATGTTTTTTGCATGTAGGAGGAGTTATTGGAAGTTTAATTTCTATAATTAAAAAACAATTTTATGTATATTAAAATTAAAATATTCTAATAAAATTTTGTTCCATTAAAAACAGACTCTTTTAATCTTTTTTTATTTGAAAGAGAGAGAAAGAGAAAGATAAAAGATTAAAAAATTTATCTTCTATACTCACCACATCTTTGCTTCAATAATGGAGGGGTGCGCGGAGGACTAGGTGACATTACAGACGAAGGTTGTGCTAATATATCACTGTTCAGATTGTTGTTATTTTGATATGGAATGCTATCTTTTGATGGAACCGAACACCGTGTAGCACGAGATCGAACAGGCCTAGGAGAAGCTCCTGTGCGCAAATGATGCTTGTCCCAGGAGTCCCAATACAAATCCATATTACAAGTTTCCACATCTTCTTTCATAACAACATCTAAGAGAAATGTAACAAGTGCATAAAATTTATATTTATCTTTATACATGCATTAAATTATGATTCTTTATGTGCATATATTTTGTCTTGTATCAAAATTTAGTTACCTATATATCGCCGTAAGTTATACAGTGCTTTGCAGAGCTTACGAAGTTCCTCATCATAACGTATGTTATTTTTGCCTAACATACAACCTAACTCATATTCAGACTTTTCTTTTAGGTCCTCAAGAGAATTTACCTCAGAACAAACCATCTAAAAGGTTAATAGAGCATTTGTAGGAAAATCAAATTTAATTTTTTTTACATTAGAAGAAAATATTTTAAAGTAAATAAATATATATTAAGCTATAAAAACTAAAGAACTTATTTTATGTCATTACCTGAATTGATTCTTGAGTGAGACCAACTACACTTAACCACTGTCGCAATGATGGACAGTGTTTCATTTCTGCCGGTAATGAATCTGCCAATTTAGCTTTTGTCACAAGTTGGTTAGTGTATAGTTTTATTAGTTTCCCCTGTAAACAAATAAACATTACTCAATGTTATAACTTTAACTGATATCCAATGAGATAGATGATATTTTTGTCTCAGTCAAGTTGTTTTTCATACATCAATTTTCAGTAGATGAAACATTTCAATATAATTATTAAGTTTAGTGAATCTAGTTAAGCATATTCTATTTACTGTCAAATTTATTGCATATCATCTTTGCAGTATGTATTAAAATAATTAAATCCAAATATTCTGATATAAATGTTTTCTTTTTTATATAAAAATATATATATTTAAAAACATAGAAAAACTCCCATAAATGTTTTCCTTTTTATACAAAAATATATATTTAAAAACGTAGAAAAACTATCCCACCCAAAATAAAAATAATTTGTTTTGTTTCTTTATATTCACAAACTATTATACAAATAAGTATATATACATATATATATATATATATATATACATACATGCATAGATCATAGGTACATGCATTATAAATAACATATACATACAAATGTATATAAATATATATATGTATATATATGTACACATACTTATACACACAGAAAAAGCTCAGATGCCTTAGTTAAAAATATAATAATAATTAATAATTAATATAAATAATTGTTAATAATCTCTATGAGACACATCACAATCAAAATTTATATTGGAGTGTATCGGTTACTGTAATTATACTTAATTACTTTTCCAAATAGAAAAAACTAATGTGTAAGGTTTTAAATAAAAACAAATGTAAAAGAAAAACATACACACACAAGTATAGATTTGTTGACAGTCGCGACCTATGAAATAGCATGAAAAGCGTTCGATGGGCGCGACAACGATCAGTAACAATTGTCCGTAATATTGACGAATTGTTGTTACGCGATTATGAACATGATCCTGTTACCTCGAGCGTCCTTATCTCCTGTTGAGTGAGTTCCGCGCTAGTGGAGCATTGAGTCCGCAGGCCCTCGAGTCGTTCGGCGGAAACGTCAATCAGATCTTGTAGGATATTCAAGGCATATACTGCATTCGGCTCCTCATCCTCGCCGTCCGCCATTCCTCGTGCAACCGCTCGAGGGACTAACGGACGGATTTTCACCGCAGGAATCGCGGATCGAGCCCTCACTTGACGGCCATAACGTTGACCGCGCACACCGGGCTCCTCTGCTTAGGAGCAAATGTTATTATCGGTTATTCGAATAACCCTTCTCAACGATGACAACCATCTTGGTCGCCTATCGGTGACGTCAATCGGCGTCGCCCGGTGATCCGGGTGCTCGAAAACATGCATCTTCGTAAGCATAGACATCTATACATCACACTGCTAACTTGTTCCTTTAACTTGTCTAAAAAAGTATGTATTGTAAATCTCGCGTATGCGCAGTTTAAGGTCCCACTGTTATATACTAAACTCATGTGTATGTATGAACCGCAAGAACTTGACAAAAACACATATATTAAGAGCAAAATATTAAGTAATAATAATTATGTAAATAATTTTATTGCATACATAGTAGTTTTCTTTTGGCATTCTTTTAAATATAGCTTACATTTGAAAAAAATGCTGGCCTGTTATTAGTTTGCAAAGGTCGATAGAAATCGACTCCTGTAGATTCTCACTTTTCGACCAATAAACTTTCAATACTGGGTCCTGTAAATTCCAGAGCTTGTCGATTACATACAATATATTTTTACCCATCGTACATATTGTACATCCAGTTTATATTCTGATTATGAAAGAGCGGCAAAAATTGAAATAAAATAATAATGTTTAAATACAAATTTTTACAATCGTTTCTACAATGCAACTAAAATTTTATTCTTGAATTCTTCGAAGAACTGTCTTGAAAAGTTCCAAGATTGTACTGAAAACCAAAAACCACATTGTAAGATTTGTTTTCTTTTATTATAAATATTTAAAAACGTCTATATTATATATTCTTACACGTGGACATATATATATAATACTTAATTCAACTTACACGAAATATGCACATATATAATAATCAATCGAATCGATATTTTAATTTTGAACTTAATCCTCTTGTGATAATGAGTATGTATGTATTAATTATAAACCACTACATATATATATATTGTTACACACAAAATTGACACTCATCATTGCTGGTCCGATCGAGTACACTGACATTGCGAAAGAAGAAACAAATTGTACACACATACAATTGTCAATGCGGAATTATTGCGCAATTACGTATTGCACGAAAAATTTATTTGAACGTAAGATTCGTAAGAATGCATCTTGCAAACAGTCAGCAACAAAATAATTGTTGCGTGAACTTGCAAGTATACGCATGTACGCATCTTTACTTGAAAAAGAAGCACGATCTTTGTTATAAATATCGATTCAAATGCCACGTTTTATACGATTGTTACAATTTTTTTTAAATTAGTCACTTAATATATTATATGCTTCTTTTTCACATTCTACAGCTAACTACATTGATACTTGATATACATAATTCCTCGACTACTTCTCGGTTTTACTGTAGCTGTTTCTTAATCTGTTTTGTTTCTCTTTTGCTAGACTGCTAAAAAAGTAATTAGACAAGAATTATATTTTTGAGATATATATATATATATATATATATATGTATAATATAATATATATATATATATAGTCCTATAAGAATGATAGTACAACTAGAAAAGAGATGATTCTTTTTACTAAGTTGAAAATGTAGAATAAAATTTAAAAATTTTTTTACTAGAAAAACTTTTTTCTTTTTGTGCAAACATTCAATTTTTGAGAAAATACATTTCGAAAGTTTTCCCCGACAACACAGATGTTCAAGAAATAGCTACTAAATATTCTCTAATATTGCAATATCTAAAAAAACATCCGTGAGATATTCTGAACTATGGATTTTTACACTTAATTGCTCTAATAATCTTGTGTCATACAATAACATGTATTTCGGTAACAATTACTATTATATTGATTTAGAAAAAGTAGAATACTTTCTATTTGGTAAAGTTTTAAAAACTTTTATATTATATATACATAATTTTACTTTTTTAAATTTAGTAATAACTGCTCTATCGAGATATCATTTCATGATGGACGTAAGATTATTAGAGAGTTAAATGTTAATTTTTCAATTGTCACATTCAATTTCCTTAAACAAAAAATTAGCCTTGCGAAAAAATTTTATTCTACATTTTCGACTTAATTATGCACAAAGAAATCATTCCTTTTCCGGTTGTGCCGTCATTCCCATAACGCATCCTGTATACATAGATGTGTATATACAAGGTGTCACAAAACTATATCCAAACAGATAACGGCAGATTCTTTTAAACATTCTGACACAAAAAATGACAAGGCTCGCCACACAATAGTTTCGTTATTTTCGTATTAGAATTTTCGTCTCAGAATATGCCAATGAATTTGTTTTCAATAGCTTTGAGATACTTCACATATACACATTTCTGTATACATATATATATATATATGTGTGTGTGTGTGTATATATATATAATTATATATACATACACACATATATATATATATATATATATATATATATAGATATTTTATAGATCACTTCTTAAAATATTACATTTTTTTTCTTTTATAAATATTTCTCTAGTTTATTCGGTATACGTATTTATAATACACAAGTCCGAGGTGTAAATCTTTTTAAATCGTCAAATGTATAATTTGTAGTTGCTCTTTTTCTTTTTTTATTCTCTGAAATATATATCACGAGCTAAGTATATATGTATATTCATTGCGCTTCACCATATAAACTAGAGAAGATTTTGAGTAATAATAGAGATAAAATATATATATATATAAAAAAAATGTCAGATACAATGCTTCACATTTCACAAACAGAATATTTTGTTATCATCATTATTGTGTCAAGTCTCTCGAGATTAATTTCTAAGTGTTATGTACAAGAATAGGAAGTAAATGAATTTATCGACTCATGAGATATATATATATATATATATATATATATATATATAATCTTTCTTTACATCTCGCAATTAACTTTTTTTATAGTGTAAAACTGTATGTGTTGGCTTTCCTATTGAGCGGCTCAATGAATTACGAGCGATAAGTAAGAAGACGTAAGAAATCACGTTGATCGCGCGATCAAAATTGTACACGATCGACATACATTGGAACAAAACTTTTATCAGTGTCCTGAATCGGTCATCAATTATCTTAAGACTCAATCTTCAAATTTATGAGATCGATGTCTTGTTTATACATTTTAAAAATGTTCGCATGATGACTTTTATGTGCAGACTCTGTACTAAAATTGTCTAACTAATTACGGTGGCATGTTGTGAAAGGATATATAAATATATGAAGAGAATAGCAATATATAAGCAATCAGATCACAATATCCTGTAATGCGATGATAATAACCCGTTTTACAAGAGAATTTTTTTACACAACTTGGTGCTGTCGTTTAATACTTTAAAACCAAATAATATTGAGAAAATTTAGATACAATTATTTCTTATATTTTTATCATAAAAAAATTGAAAGATTATAAATTATATACACGCTCATACGTGTAAATTTTGACGTATAAATAGCGCTGTTGTAAATGATTTCGGTCTCAACGTTTAAGGATACTTCGAATTTTTCAATAAAAACGTAATTTTAAACAATTTTTGAATTAAACAGCGAGGTAGAAGCAGCAGATAATTTGCTGCGTCAGTTGTTGCTACAATTTAAATTTTACTTAAGCTTATCTAGGACTTAATTTATACATAAGAGTTTCTTTTTCTCCATTTCTTCATGAAGTACGAAGCAACCGTCTATCAGGGATTCGCCGCACCATCTTTCTTCGTCTCTTCATTTGTGGGATTTGCTTTTTCGTCTTTCTCGTTATCTGAATAAATTTATGATCAATTATTTAACCTCGATGTGTTAATTTGCCAGAAAAAATGTTGTTATGAATTACAATTAATACCTTTAGGATCAGACTTTATTTCGTCTTCTTTCTTTACATCGGTATCCATAACTTCCTGACCTTTTTCTAGACGCGGTCGTTTTCTAGATCCCTTCATATAAAATAAAAAAAAATATAAGAAGTTTGCTAATGGGTGTGTGTGTGTGTGTGT
>QVOB01000011.1:0-14126 GCA_014839585.1 Pseudomyrmex concolor | reverse complement strand
ATTGCTTTAAGCTTCAGTAAAGTAAAATAAAACAACAATATTAAAAAATAACAAAAATAAAAGTCTGTTTTTTGCATTTAAAGAAAACTGGCTATCTTACCCCCATTTATTCTATGATAATACCAATAACACAAGAAATAAGACCAACTTTGTTGACACTTACTTATTTACGCATGCAATTGCGATTCATTCAATCTATTAAAGACAGATTATTGCTAAAGAAGATTTATTTACGGGTACGAGTATTATTGTCATTTCGTGTGACTCTTATTATTTTAATATAAATTTATAAATTATTTAGTAGAAAATAAATAGATCTTTTTTTATTTTTATTTATTTTACAACTTGAAGAAACATATATATAACTAGTTTTACTTATGCTCATACACTATGTGTTTCAAGAACTGACAATTTTATAATCAAAGGACTGCTCAAAGATTTTGACTCCCGTTATCAATATCAATGGCTATCACAGTTACATGTGATGACATTTTATAAAATATAACAAATATAACAAATAGTTTCTGTGTAACAAAAATATAAGTGTACACATACTGTTTACCAGTTGCCGAGCGATATCAATGTTTGCAAAACGGCAAAATTATTCAAACACTTTTTCTGTAAAACATGACTTTTTCTGTAAAACATGTCGCCTGTCCTGACTTCTAAACTTTATCAATCGCGATTGATACTATGGTTTTTGCTAATGATACATATGTACATACTACGTGACATGCGGAAAATACGAGGAAGGATTGAATGGTTTTAGAAAGTCGATTGCCACTGTTTTCTGTACGCGTGGATCTATATTTGCTGCTGTAATTCCATTTCGTGTCGCAAACCTGCGAGTTAATATCACGCTTTCCGAGATTTATGAAACTCTTCCGCCGGGAAACAGTTCATGCAAAAATTTACGGAGAAGTTCTGAATATTAGAGTAATGATTTCGAGAAATTGTGCAACTTTGTATCAAATCAATGAATTCAAAATTTTACGTTTGCGCATATTATATGAATAGTATGTAAAATCAAATATTTCAAAAGAAATATTTTACACATGTTTACACACACATACACACACACACACATATCTGCTCATATTGTACGAAATCATTTTTTTTTTTTTTTGAGTTTTTTTTTAGTTTTTTCTCTCTCTCTCTCTCTCTCTCTCTCTTTTTAAATTTTATTCAATCGATATCCGATGATTAAGCTCAATATAGCCATCACATTATTCTTCGACCAGACGCAAAATGAATTAAAAAGTTTCTTGAATCTCCAAGGTGAGAGGACGAACGTGCATGAAAATCTAACGAAGGTGAATCAGCCTTCTTTGCTGTATCATGTAATCCCTTATGAGGGATTACATGATATAGCACCATCATACCATGAAAAAAGCTTGTGACAAAAAAAAAAGATATATGATATTGTTTCAATCAAAAGATTAGAGAAAGTATTTGAACGTGAATACTTTATTAAAATCTTTTATTAAAGATCTTTTTTTATTAAATTTGGATCATAGTTTAATTATAAAAACTTCTTAAATTATAAGATTAAGAAGATATCACAGAAAGAGAGAGAGAGAGAGAGAGAGAAAGAGAAAGAGAAAAAGAGACAAATTTTTGCATTTAAATCGTGCAATAAAGAAATCAAATTAACGCTATTGTTAGTTTAGCGATCGATTCGCTTTTAAAGTCAATGGTAATCTGATTGATATTTAAGCACGCCATACACGTAATCTTGAACAATGTAGGTCAAGTCTGACGAATTTTACATGATTTCAATGACAATTATCTTCCAAATATTTGCGTGCAAATCTTTTAATGTTTTGATTGTTAATCAAAAGATGAATCAGAAATTTGATATTTTAATTTAAGTCTAAATGAATATTTCAGACTTCTCGATAACTTAGAATTTTCGAATAAATCAGTAATATTATGAGTAAAATATTGACGTTTCTTAAAAACATTCATATTTTATATTCATGACATATTTATATAATGTTGTAAATATTATATAAATCATGATTTTATGATTTTTAATTTTTAATGCATAATATATTTAGGATTTAGATCATCAATATGTTCGGGTTATTATAATTAAACTTTACTTGGTTACGTGTGTAAGAACAATGTATGTACGTACTTCAACAATGTCTTGTTGTGAACAGATGTTTCTGTGTATATTTCTATTTTAAAGGCTATTAAATAAATGAGCTATGCTATTATGTCGGGAGGACTAGTCATCGACTTGAGCAAATCACAAATTTACGTAATAATACCGACAGACAAAAGAGAGAGGAAAGAAGCAAAAAGTTTATGAGCGGCTTATTTTTTTGCATTGTGGGTTTAACAAACTGCACAAGAAGTTGAATTTTTAGTATTCTCAAGAATGTTCTGCTACTTACTTTGCATTTATACGCGTGAAGTTTAATAAATTCGAAACATAAATTAGAGAGCTCGATGCATTTCTTACGTGCAAACTACGAAGTTGAATAAAACAGTATTTTATATACTATAATCCTAAACATTCACTAACTAAAAATCTGTCCAAGTAATTGTTTGTAAGAAACAATTACTTGGACAGATCATCATCTTGTTCTTTCTCCTCTCACTTTTTATTTTTTGAAGTTTTTCTTATTAAAACTTGAACTTATATGCTTATTATTTTTTTCATATTTTAAAATATATATACAACATACATTATTCAAGACATAAAATTTAAGATATAATTCACTATATAAATGCAAAATTGGTTATGTTTAAAGTTTGTTAACAATAATTAAAATATTGCTGTTGTTTATAAAAGAAAAAATAATTTTCTTGTAGAAAAATGTTGTTTTTCTTAAATTCTCTAAGATTTATATACAAATTATATACAATAGAATTTTTTTCAATTCGGTTTTTTGATAAACTAATAACATGTACTAGAGAGTTTCAACATATTAATAGTTTCTTATTTTTATTTTCACAGATGTGGCATTTGACATGCGTTGACGATTTCTTGAACCGCACGTTTTACAAAGTTGGTCTGATTGTCGGTCGACATCCAGGATACTTTGTAATTGTGCCAATATTGTTGGCTTGCATATGCTTCACCGGCTATCAGAGGATACACTACGAAATCGATCCAGAATATCTCTTCTCGCCTATCAACGGTCCCGGCAAAACCGAACGAGCGATAGTTGAACAGTACTTCAAAGTCAATTATAGCCATCAGTTCAATCTCGGCCGTATCACTCGGCCAGGTGAGACACTTGTCGTTCATTTATTTTTGCTGTGATTTTCGTCCGCAAAAAAATCTATGAATCTAGTAAAGCCAAAATCCAAAAGTTAACATAGAGTGACATGTTCCTTAAATTTCTAGACTGCTCGAGAAAAACATAAAAAATAAATGTCAAAAGATTATCATAACAACATTACATTTTTGTAATCTTTTAATAAGCTTTTACTTCACTATAAATGCTTCACTATAGATTTTTTCAATAAGTAATTTACTTAGTTAACATTCTTAACTTAAATCTGAACATTTTCTAAATTTCATAAAAGTAAAAAAGATCTTTGCTATAAATTAATTTCTTGTAATCTTCTTTGATTTTATACTGTTTTTATACTATTTATAGCATTTATACTATTTAGCACTTTTATAACTAGTTTATTATTTCTGCTTAACAATTAAATTACATCTGCCGCAGGTCGATTTGGTCATGTAATTATAATTCCCAAGGATGGCGGGCAGAACATATTGAAAAAAGCGATTTGGGAAGAGCTGATAGAACTCGATCAGATCATTAGGAACATTACAGCAATGTATGACGGCGAGCAATTTACTTACAATCAAATTTGCGCACGATGGCTCGACGAATGTTTCACCAACGACATCTTAAATCTACATCTTATAATGAAGTAAGCAATAATATTATAATAATAAATAATAGCGCCAAAAAATTATCAGTTTTGTTCAATTCAAATCAACGAGATTTACTTGAAGAAAGAAATGTATATTAAAATCTTTTTACATCGAATCTTAAATTTTTCAGAAAAGTAGAAACGCGAGAATTAAATCTAACATTCCCGGTGTTCCTGAATCCGCTCACGTGGGAAGCTCATTTGTTTCCGGTGTACTTCGGCGGAACCGTTCTCAATCCTGTGGATCACACTATAAAATCGGTGCCCTCTTTGCAACTCGCCTACTTCATCACCGTTGACAGTCCACGACAGGATGCAATGTGAGATCTACCAATCATGTTTTTTGAGAGTTCGGTCGATATATAGAATCTTAATATTATAAAACAAATCTGCTCTTAATTAAACGCGAGAAACTAAAAAATAATGTCTACTTACTACTAAATGAAAATAATAAATACTAAATAAAAATAATATCTCATTAATTCATCACACGCACTGGTCACTAGAATTGAATCACTTTATTGCTACAGCAGTATTCGTGCAACTAATAAATCTGATTGTCGATAATATTGATTGTGTCATTAAAGACGGTAGAATGTCGCAATTAAATATATTGACAATCTCTTGTCGCATATGCAACAAATCGCGGATAAAACCAACATTAAAAATTTTATTGTTATTTTATTAAAATCTAAATATTTCTATATTTTCTCAAACAATAAATAAAAAAATAAATAAATATATTAAATATATATATAAGTATATTATAAATATATATATACATATAAATAAATATATTTTATTATATTCTTTTTTAACATATTTTAAGAATATTTAATACATATATCATAAGTGTGTGTGAATATAATGTACAAAAAATATTATAGAAATATGTAAAGGCGTCTTGAAAAAAAGAAATCACATACAATCTTAACTTAATGTTGAGTGTACATACTGCACATACATTTTTCAATACTTTTAAAATATTAACGACGCATATTTTTACAGTATGACATTCAATATTTCACTTCCTTTTAATATGATATTCTTCTAATTTCAGCGGTGCTGCTTGGGAGGAGGCTTTTTTAGACGTTGTCGGCAAGGCCGACGACGGAGATGCGTTTAAGCACATCAGCATTGCGAGATTTGCCTCGAGGACCCTTGAGCTGGAGCTGGAGGCCAACACAAAGACGATCGTGCCGTACTTCACCAGCACATTCATCATAATGGGCCTCTTCTCGGTCGTGACATGCATGATGACTGACTGGGTGCGCAGTAAACCATGGCTCGGTCTTCTGGGCAATCTTTCGGCCGCTATGGCGACCGTTGCCGCCTTCGGACTGTGCATCTATCTAGGAGTCGACTTCATCGGCCTCAATCTCGCGGCGCCGTTCCTCATGATCGGTAAATTTTGACAAAAACTAAGAAAATTTTACATGTGAAAAAAGTAGTACCTGTAAGATATAAACTTTTTTTTACACACACACACACACACACACACACGTATATAAATCGATCAGTAGATTTAGATTTAAAAAAATTGAGAAAATTGATTATTTGAGTAATTTTGTTAAATTCTTTATACTCGGTTTCTTAACTTGCTGAATGTTTGATTATATCGGATTTACTCGAAGATTTGCCAATCACCGTTTAAATTAATACAATGCGTAAGTTGAGCAATGAAAATGACAAGGCTTTTTTGCAACACGATGCCATAATTCCGCGTCACGTTAAGAAACACATGTTTTCAACGATAAATACATTAACTTGCTCTGTCAGGTTCGTACGAGCAAACTGTGATTTATGTGAAAAGCGGAAGTCTCCTTTTTCCTTTCGATGTCGCGCTCGCTTGCGTTCGACACCGAGTAAAGTTGGTCTTTATCGATAATAACGACT
The DNA here is from genome assembly GCA_014839585.1 of Pseudomyrmex concolor. Classification (NCBI taxonomy): domain Eukaryota; kingdom Metazoa; phylum Arthropoda; class Insecta; order Hymenoptera; family Formicidae; genus Pseudomyrmex; species Pseudomyrmex concolor. The sequence goes on along the minus strand of QVOB01000011.1, from coordinate 8,327 downwards.
TCATTCATAATGCAATCGACTGTTACTTGATCGCTACTCTCAAAGTGATTATTATTTACTCAAGTTTTATCCAGGTATCTATCAGAAAAAGTAGTATAATATGTATTAATTTTAACTAATTTTTCTGATAGAGATACCTGGATAAAACTTGAGTAATATATGATTGAGTATATAAAATATGTATATGTATAATATGTTTCCTCATTATTTCAAAATGTTGATAAAAAATAAGTAGTTTTAAATGTTTTTTTTATGTTCTTTTTAATTACAAGGACATCTTTGTTAAAATATATATCTTAACGTACAATAAAGATTTTCTTGATAAAACATTTTATTCCAAAATAAATAGTTTTAAACTTCACTCTTATTTTTGAATCTTTAACTAGCATTTTTAACTTCCGCTTCTTCTTTTTTTAAATTAATCTAAAAAATATTTAAATTAACAAATTAAAATTGAAAATATTGAACTACTAAATACTTATACAACATACTTATACAACATAACATTCAAGTCGCGATCTTTTACTCGCAGGAATAGGAATCGATGATACTTTCGTTATGTTAGCGGCTTGGAGAAGATCAAGCATCACTAAACCGGTACCGGAAAGGATGGCATCAACATTGAGTGAAGCTGCTGTGTCTATCACAATCACATCCTTAACAGATATGATATCTTTTTTTATCGGCATTCTATCACCTTTTCCTTCAGTTCAGATTTTCTGCATTTATTCAGGTAAAAAGCTGAAATAATGTATATTAATATTGTTTTTCTTTATACACAAAATATAATGGAAAAGTAACGATGTCTTGATATTCTTGTGTGTTTATATAAAACAAATTTATAATTTAAACAATGGTGTAAGAAATGATAATAAGATATTAGTTAACTAAAATAAGTGTGAAATATACTTTAATTTATATTTTTAAATTAAACTTTAACTATATTACAGGTTTTGCGGTAGTTTTTACATTCCTATTCCATCTAACGTTCTTCAGTGGATGTGTCGCAATCAGCGGTTATTGCGAACAAAAAAATTTACACAGCGTTATTTGCTGTAAGGTAGAGCCTTTATCCAAATCTAGTAAGTATTATGATTCTTTTATCTATAAAAATTAATATTGTTTATTTACTTTAGTAATTAGAGTTTACCTTACACATAATTATTTTGATTTTATAAAACTGATTTAATAATTATACTCTTAGAATGAGAAACATAATATTTGATCATTTATTAATTTCAAATTAATTAATATGTGGATTTGTGTATTATATAATTATTAATTTCTTATAAATTCTTATAAATTTGAGCATAAAATGTTATTTCTTTTTCGTACTTTACCGTTATTCAAAAACTGGTACTTAAAATCTTGTCTGCGTAACATCGAAGTTAAGTTGCAGCAACATTCATTACGTTTGAATATTTAATTGTCAGATCAGAATATTATGTAATAGAAAAAGCTTGTTTTCTCTTTATTTTTTTAAATATTATAATTAATAATTTGTAACACCTATGGAATATCAAAAAGAAGTTACTTTCTTTCTTTCTCATAAATCAAAATAAATATGTTATGCAATAAAATATTTTGCAATTTGAAGTTATTGTACAATAAAGATATGATGCTGTATGATATTTTACATGACATTTTAGCTCATCGATCGTGGTTCTATAGAGCATTGTGCTCCGGCGGAATTGATCCTGTTGATCCTAATAATCCGATCGACAATCCTGAACACGGATGCATGACTTGGTTCCGTGATTATCTGGCAGTCGCGTTAAATTGTCGTCCTGTAAAAGTGATTATTATTATCATTTTTATGTGCTATCTTCTTGGCGGGCTTTATGGGCTTACAACGCTTCAGGAAGGTTTGGATCGACGCAAACTTTCCAAGGAAGATTCCTACTCGATCGTCTTCTACGATCGCGAAGACTTTTACTTCAGAGAATTTCCTTATAGAATACAAGTAAGTCTTACATTTCAATTAAAAAATTACAAGAATTATAACATAATCACATGTAATATATAACCATATTCCAATTTTTATAATATTACATAATCTTTTTTTAAAACCTGGTTTAGCTTATTATTTATTTATTTGTTCATTAATATTTATATAAGCTTACCTATCTAGTTCATAAAATAAAGTATGTAAAAGTCATACTATAAAAATGTCAAAAGTACACATGTAATATTTGTATCCTAACATTTTAATTGTTAATAATACTTCATTGACTATGCAAATATTACCTTAGTAATCATACTTAGTAATTATCAGAAAAATTTTATGATTTGTTTATCCAAAGCTATAAGTTTCAAGATCCATAGTCAATATTTAAATTCTGTTTTTCCAAAAGTATGGAAAAAACAAAAACGGAAGAGAAATATTCTCTTATACAACTCAAAAAAAGGATAAACATCGGAAGAACGAAGTGAGTTATGCTCGGAAACGCATAATCCGGTACCGCGCAATTATGTCACGTGCTCTCCTCGATTCGATACAACACGATATAGTGCAAACAACTTTCTCTGGCTGGCTAGCGCGGACTTCAAGAAAAGCAAACGTTACATCACGATCCAATCAACCGGTTTTTCTTTTTTAAGAAAAACTAATTAGTTTTATTTTAAAAAATCTTTTCCCTTATGCATCTCTCTCGCTATTTATTTATTTATATTTATATTTAATTTATATTTATATTTATATTTAAATTGAAGTTAACACATATTTAAGTATATAATCTAAAATAATTTCTACAAACATCTCTTTTTACTTTGTATTTTTAATATATTACAGTACATGATAAGATATATTTTTCTTTTATTACGATACGAATATAAAAAACATTATATTTTACATTTTTATTATATTTTGTTACTATTAAAATACATTTAAAGTAGATATATTTTAACTTAAGCAACTTAATAGCTTTATATGAATATTCTTTTTTTTATCAATTAAATTTCTCTAAAAAAATTATCTTTACTTTATACTTTTATGTAAAAAGTATAAAGTGCATATAATGACAAAATAATATACATAATATTCAGACATTGCATTTCAATCGATATAGAAAAGATTGCTCTCTGATTTTCTGTGTAACTCTGCTTTAATTAGATAATTATATACTATATTTCATAACGCATTTCTTTTGAAGGCGATTTCGATGCCGCGCAGTTCTTTGCGCAGCGTTGAAGTCTCCTGAACAAAGCAAAATCGTAAACGCAGCAAGAATTTCACTGGGAAAATCTTTTTCTCCGTTGCGTTAGTCCGACTATACATTGTAGTGAAAGTACAATTTCTCAAAGACTTGAACGTACTATCGCGTTTCCTCGCAATATTAATATAGCATCTCGACGTTACGAGTCGTTGAGTTCCGATGACTGTACAGAAACATCATTCACTGAAAACCAACCGATGCACGGTTGAATTCTTTATGGCATACGTCATAATTCAGACGAAATGTTTGTCGAAATATGTTAAGCGTGTCAAGATCGAACAAATTACATCGTGACAAAACATTTTTCTCGTGGCTCTTTTTAAAAAATCCGGTTTTTGACCGTAGGTAGTAGACCGCTATTCGAGGTACACTTTCTTGAAATGAATTACTTTCACACAAAGATATCATAGGAATTTCCAAAAATTGGAAATGCGATGTTACATGCCTTGCAGTAATAACAAATTTTTTTTATTATAGGTGCAATGTGTGTCTGTCTGTCTGTCTGTCTGTGAATGTATGTGAGTTTTATGAAAAGAACTAAATTTATAAAATGTATATATAAAATAAAATAAAATATACAATATATATGTATATATGTTGTATATATGTATATGTATATATGTATATATAAAATATATATATATATATATATATGTATATATAAAATATATATATATATCATACACATGTATATATACGCATATATATGTAGTACATTTAATACATTTAAAATAAATGGCTTTTTTTATAATTAAATGTTACAAAGAGTTGCGCGATTAATAGCATATAAACATTTTATAAAAAGAGTATTAACTACTTAATATAATAAAAACTTTTACCCGCAGAAAAATTAATTTAAAGGAAAGGTCAATTTACATATAATCATCACGCACTCTTTTGTCTTTCAGGTGATAGTATCCGGTGAGTACAATTATAGTGATCCAGTGATCCAGGAGCAAATGGAAAACTTGACAAAGAGTCTCGAGGCGAGTCAATACATCAGCGCACCAATCTACACCGAGAGCTGGCTTCGCAGTTTTCTCATTTACATAAACAACCAAGATAACTTGAATCTGACCATCAAAGACGAAGATAGTTTTATCGAGGCGCTCAAAACGATCTGGCTGCAATCTGGAAGCAATTCTTTCTCTTTAGATGTCAAATTCGACAATACAAACAAGAGGATTATTGCAAGTCGGTTTTTAATACAGGCGGTAAATGTGAGTGGTACCAATCAAGAGAAGGACATGGTGAAGGAGCTGCGTGGCATCTGCGAGGCATCGCCGCTGAATGCTAGCGTGTTTCACCCGTACTTTGTGTTTTTCGATCAGTTCGAGCTGGTGCGACCGACTAGCATCCAGTGCATGATCTTCGGCGCACTTGTCATGATGCTCATCAGCTTCATCTTCATTCCTAACATCTTCTGTTGTTTATGGGTTGCCTTCTGCATCGTATCAATCGAGCTAGGTGTTGCTGGTTATATGGCGTTGTGGGACGTCAACCTCGATAGTATCTCTATGATCAATCTAATCATGTGCATCGGCTTCAGCGTCGACTTCACTGCGCACATTTGCTACGCGTACATGAGCTCGAAGAAGCCGCGACCGGAGGATCGAGTGAAGGATAGTTTGTACAGCCTCGGTCTGCCGATTGTGCAGGGTGCTGCGTCTACGATACTCGGCCTGATGGCACTTTTGCTAGCCGGCACCTATATTTTTCTCGTGTTCTTTAAAATGGTTTTCCTGGTGATCTTCATCGGCGCAATGCACGGTATGTTTTTGCTGCCAGTGTTGCTGTCTCTCTTCGGACCTGGCGCTTGCTGCAGTGACGATAGCAACGCATTGAACGAGGCCAGCGAAGTGGAGAACGCTAAGAATAACACACAAGAAAAGGATCTAGTGGACAAGTTGCCGCAGCCCTATGTTATTCCGCATCCTCATCTAGTCTATTACACGGCGAACGCCATCAAGCCGTTGCAAGATAGTCTTACGACTAGCATGACGGCATTCGAAGAAAGGGATCCCGGACTAGGCACTAGCGAGGACAGTAACTCGACGGAGAGCAGTTCGTCGCAGAGCAGAAGACGTCAGCAGCAGGACCAACAGGATCAGCAAACGCAGCAGCGTTACGTATGGAGGCGATCTATTGGCGTGCTATACGGTATGTCGCAGTTTGAGCCGACGATCAGCGAACCTGTGCATCCGGCGCCGGATTATCCTGGCGCTGTAGTGACGCAAGACACTTGTCAACATCAAGAATCCGGCGAGGATAGTAGACACACGGTCACTCATTTAGGACTTTATGGCGGTTTCCGCCACCCAAGTCAATTTTCGCGAGACTACAGACGTAGCAGATCCTATCACAATCTGCAATATCCTGCATCGACGCGGCATTTACCTGAACTTCGTTATATTTAGAGCGAATGAAGGGAATAGTGTGAAAAGAATAATATTGACGCAATGAGGAAAGATGAATCTCATAATTGAAATTCAGCCTTTTGAAGCTAGATGTACTGCAACGATTGTGTAAGATACTTTGTGTAACAGAGACTAAATTCTTGTGTAGAAAATGTGGATGTATAAACATATGGCAAAATGGTGTCTAAAAGTAATACATTAAGTTTGCATAAAAATATTCTATTTGTTATCTGTCGAAATATTAAGAAGACTATTTTGTTATCTTGAGGTGAAACTTTAATAAGTTTTTCCATATATTTTATGTATATTTAGTAATTGTCTTTTCTATTATTCTCTCTTTCTCTCTTTCGCAGTGTAAATAATTTATATTTCTTTTTAAACATATGGCCAGTATGTCATTAGTTATTAACTAATGAAAGTATACATATAATCAGTGTTCAAACAAATCTTGTATGGAATTTACTCTTTGAAAAATATTAACTAATTATAATTAATTTTATTAGCAGTAGCTTTCATTTTATAATTAAAAAATATTTTATAATGTTAAAAAATTATTTTTGATTTATATATAATTTTTATTTAATTTTTGACAATAAATAGAATGGTAGGACGTGAAACTTAACTAACTTAAAAAAACATAAAAAAACATTAAGCTTGTAAAAATTAATTAATTTCGGAAGAAAAACAAGAAGAAAGCCGAAAATGTGTATGTGTGTACATATATTCAAGATTAGAATATCTTTACATTTTATACACTAGTTATTTGCTTTAGGAGGCTGAATTTTTTGAGAATTAAAGTTTAAATCTCAAACAGAGTGAAACGTTTTGATTGCAGCTGCAAAAGTATATCCGGATCTATTCAAAACTTATAATTTTTCTTCAACATTTGTTCTAAATAATGTTGTTTATATTATAAGGTTCGATTTAATTGCATATCTAAATATTGTTTTGGAACAGAAAAAATGGAGCAAAAATTTGTAGTGTTGAAAAGATCCGAAACTTGTTTATAAAGAATTAATGATGTGATCTTGAAGACTCTATATAATAATTTTTGCCAACATTCACGAAGAATTACTTAGTGAATTTAAGCAACATGAAAGTTGTGTTGTCATCTATACATTCATTTGATATATCTTGTGTATAATGTTAATGATGCTTGAACAACATTATATACATGTGAAATATGAGTATCGTGTATGTATGTACATATACAAGATGTTCTAGAAAAAAATTGTATATTAGCAGTAGATACGTACACTTAGCGATTTCATTTTTTTTTTTCGAAGAATTTAGAGAACGAATATCCCAAGTTAGATCAATATTGAGATGTTGTTATATAACTGAAACAAAAGCAAAGCTCCAACATTTATCAAAGTTTGACTTTTCAACTGTTGAAAATTTATAAAGTCGTACTTTTATCATGTTGATTATGAGCAACTATTTTTCGATACTTATTTGTTCTTCTAATATAAAAAAATATATGAAATAAGAATTAGACAATCCCGCATATTTTGGTGTTAAATGTAACAAGAATATGGATTTTGATATATTTCAAAGTATGTTAATCTTTGATACTCTTAGATTTGTAAAACATTGTTTTTTTTTTTAACATTCTAAACTATTTTAATATTCTACCCTATTTAATGTTTTTATTTTTACGCTGTTACAAATTTCACAATTTTACGTTGGCATATTGCGTACTTCAAATCCAAAGGGTTAATCTCATAGCATACGTGTTATGCAATGTTCTTTTCGTAAGAACTGTGTGCACTTATTTGAGAAGACAATGCCAATAAATCAAGTTTACATTAGTTGTTAAGAATAGCTCAAGCCTAATGCGATATTATATATTATATACATATATGCTCAATATTAATCAAAACCAAATGTTCCGCTGTAATTAAGAACTGTCATTCGTTTTCATATCGAGCAACACGTGCCTTAAACGTGCAGATATAGCAGTTGTACGATATAAATCGAATGATTGATATGTTTTATATATGTTTAAATAGAGATAATGAAAAAAACAGATCACTCTAAAACGGTGTGTAAACATTTTGACTTATTGTTAGTCATCAAGATGTGTTTTATTTTCTAAAAATGTATAATGTAATAAAAAAATTTTGATTTTGAAGTTTTTTTTATTTTTACTATTTACTATCATTTTCTATCTATAAATAATCTTTGTTTGTGTGTTAGATACTTTTACTTAAACCTTATAAATTTGATTCTGATGAAGTATATAAAAAAAAACACAACTAAGACATGAAAATATAATCACAGAAGACTGAGAAATAGCGACTGATCAAACGACTGTCGCCTTTTCTGAGGACTTATTGACTTGATTGTTTGATCAAAAAAGCAAGACTCGATCGCTATCGTAAATACGACCGACAGTAGCCCGCGTAGTCGGCTCGAATCTCGAATTTGCAATGCGTGGTAGTAATATCGATATAGCAAGAAATAGAACCGCATGTTGTGGATATAGCACGGAAAAGAACCTTGTACTCACCGACAAGCTGCTCGTGGCTACGTAGTTGCCAAAGTGCTGTATCGTGAATATAGCGCTGACGCTTTTCTTCCTTTATGCGTAGAGAGCCTGTAATCAGAGGCTGCTTTCCTTTTAGGAGACACAGTCGACACATTCGACACAAAACGTCACACGTCGCCAATCACTGATGTGCGCCTGGCTAAA
>QVOB01000010.1:0-14129 GCA_014839585.1 Pseudomyrmex concolor | reverse complement strand
TAATAATATAACCTAATAATATAACTTTATATAAACAATGATATTTTATTTTTAAATAATTGGCTATAAATGTTTTCTACACTTACATTGTGAAGATAAAAGTAAGGTCAAACCGTATAGCTTCGATTGCAGATTTGAGCTGGCAAATATATGACGCAATCCGGACGTGTGTCGGATTTCTTTTCACAGTTAAACAATCTGAGTTTATCCACGTTATTAGTGGAATACACGAAGCATGAGTTCACAAAACACTAAAGCATACAATTAAAATATGTAACGAATGAACGAATATTTCAAAAATATTAATACGAATTAAAACTTTGTTAGACTTTTTCTATATAAAAATATAATCTTTTTAATTTTATTTAATAATAAAGTTTTAATTGCATTCATCAAAATTAAATGTGTGTTGTTTGTCTATAAATATTCACGATTTTATGCTGTCTGTATAATTCTCACGTTATTGCACGTACGTCATGTATTTAAAAATAAGTTTCACGTTTGTTTTTGCTACACTTTTTTTGTATAAAAATATATTCTTTTTAGTGCAATTATTTAATAATTAAGTTTTAATTACAGTCATCAAAACTAAATGTGTGTTTTTTTCTATAAATATGATTTTACGTCTGTAATTCTCTTATTGCGCGTGCGGGAAAAGTCGTCATGTTTAAAAATAGGTTTCACACGTAAATATCGAATGATCATCGAACATCGAAAGCAGATATTGTATCAGTGTACTGATAAGACTATGTTTAATACTTGCGTTTGCTTTTATATAGAATTTATAATATTGTAAGTAAAAAGAAATTATAAAAAAGAAATAATTTTTTGCATAAAATAAAAACTTGTATTCTTGTATAAAAACAGTCAAATAAATTGAATAAATATGCAAATAGAAAACAAATAGAAAACAAATCATTTAAATATTATTTTATTTTTGTTTATAAAAACAAAGAAAAAGTTTCCTTTGTTATTTCTTTGTATTTTTCGCTCACCATATTAAATATTTGAACTGCACAGTTTTTTTTTTTTATATATCACAGTATATGTAACATTTTATTCACGTTTTATAAGAAATCTTTCAGGTTTTCGCAAAATAAAAATTTCACAACGATCTATAACGAACGCTCCGTAAGTATAGACAGACGCACACTGAACGCGGAGACGCATGCGTTGCATCACGTTTGCACGTGGCGACTGCGACCTGCGACGGCAGTGGCCGTCAGCTGTTGGGCGTCAACAAGTCCCGCTAGGAAACGGAGGGAGTCTGTGACTAATAGTTAAATGGAAATGCCATTCTCACTAGAAATTCAACGGAGACAAAGAAAATATATTTTGCAATTGTCAATAGTTCATCTTTAAGAAAAATAGAATTAAAAAAAAATCTAACATATTTTTCTTCTATTGGAAAAGTTAAAAACTATGACAAATAACAAAAACATAAATAAAATGTATAATTGTTTTTTGACTATTTTGAATTAAGTGAACTATTATCCGGATGTTGAGATATTGCATTTTCGAATTGTGAAAAAATCTAACATATTTTTCTTCTATTGGAAAAGTTAAAAACTATGACAAATAACAAGAACATAAATAAAATGTATATAATTGTTCTTGAGTATTTTGAATTAAGTGAACTAATTATCCGGATGTTGAGATATTGCATTTTCGAATTGTGCTTATCTTCAATCTTGCGAATGTAAAATTTCTCGTTGTTATGTATCAGAAAATTTTTACGATAATCGATTTTGCAGGTGTGGTAATGGACGAACAACAATATTTTAAGAGGATATAGGCGATGATGTGGATCTAATAGGATTCTGCGGTTTGCGTAGATTCCGCTAAAAGCCTCCAAACCAGCGGACTACTATTGCATTATCTAACGCATTATTATGCAAGCAGAATCTCTTGGTTAGATCAGCGTAAAATTTTATTATTTATCACACCATTATTAACACTTTGTAATTGTTACGCTGAAGTTTATCGTTAAATAAATAATTCATAATATAATTATGCTAAATAGCTTCCAACAATTTTATAAACAAAATTTAACGCACACATATCATATTTATATTAATAAATTCAATACACGAAATTCAATCACAAATATTAACTGCATATCAGCAAATTGATTGCGTCTGCTGTAATTTAGTCATGGCGACGTGTCATGGAGTTGCCAATATTGTTAGCCGATACGAACGTGATCATTTGGATCCTTGTGGCCGGAAGTGACTGCATCTTCCGCATCCTGGACATGCCAGAATGCGAGCGTTCACGGGCGTGATAATGGCAGAATCAGCAGTAGAAGCGAACGCTTCAGGAGGCATTATGATCGCAGACGAGAGACTATGGAAATATCCATTCGAATATTCTCTTGTTTTTCCGGAATATTACGTCGTTGACACGATAATCGACACATTTATAAACAAATAAATAAAGAAAGAATTTTTAAAGAAATTGACTTTATATTATATGCGGGGAATACGCATATAAAAGCGCACGTCGAAATATTGATCGAGACCATTCTAAGTTGAGTCGCGTCAACAGTCGTTGCGTTCGTTTTAAGGATCAGAATGCGACCGTAAAAGCAGAACGACGGAAATAAGGGATGAAATCCTTAATTGAAACTGACGACGACCGGTGTCAGATTGTAATTTCATACGCGACGCGGCCGGTTAAACTCTCACGGGCACACAACATAATTACCGAAGTTGCCGGCAGCTCGTGGAACATCGTCAGCGCAAGACAATGCTCGGATACTCCTCTTACGACTTCCGGGTTATTCGTCTGTTCCCTCTCGAACTGCGCACCACACCATGAGCGAATTATACCGAGGAGCGTTTTGAATTAATTCGGATGAAATTTGTATGAAGGTATAAGCGCGCATACAAAAGCACGACGGGGTTCACTTTCTGGCGACGCGACGGTTAGCAACACACCTCATTGATTATTAGCGGCGTTTTATTCTCGATGCGCTTTTAAGATTCAAAAGAGTGGGACATTTTTAGCGTGAGAGACGAAATTTAGGACGCAAGGCCACCTTCATCGGCGCAAAAGCTCGAAAATCTCGAAAAGGTCGCCGCTTTCGTCGCGGCAATCAGGTTAATGGAGTATCTTGCGATCCGTTTTATTTTCTTCCGCAGCCTTTCACCCCGAGAATGGGTTTTAACGACCATTAGAGCGTATTCTTAATGCCGCGCGGCGGGATGTATCACTTTATATCCATTTAATGACATAACTTTGGTAATCATGACCGCAAACGATCTGTTTTATGAGACGAAATATTTTAAAAATGCATTAAGATAAATCACGTTTATATGAAATTGTAATTCGTAATGTAATTTGTTCAAAGAAAATATGACAAATTTTACAGGAGATTTAGAAGATATGTTGAATTTTGACAAAATCGACAAAGGAATTGAAGATACGTTATGGCAAAATCTCTTGAGCATTCATCGTTCCCATTTGCATCAATTAAACTGCTCTTCTATTTCCTAATTTGTAAGCTTTATTATACAAGTGCATTATTGAGCGAGCATGTGCATTGCGGAAGTTATGTAATTTCCATCCATTCTCTCTCGCTCCTCCCTATTAATATGTATCCAAATCGTACACGCAAGTTCTCCACACACGACACGACTGTTTTTTCTTCTGTTTTTAAACCCGCGATCGATTTTTTCACGATTACCGCGCGATTTACATGAAAATTTTGAGAAAACCGTTTTGTTTTTTAATTAAAAATTACAAATAAATCTGTTTTGATGAAAAATAGAATTTGTAACACCTCTATTTTACGCAACAGTTTTCATGTACTTCTGATTGAATACACAAACAATTGAATTCAAGGATCCCGGGCGTCTTCAAATCTCGCCGAACAATCTCTCGCTCTCTTGCTCTCTCTCTCTCTCTTTCTCTCTCGAACTGCTAAGGCATTGAAAACAAGCACTTACCATGAAGAAGTCTGTGTGGGTATTGTCGGTAGTGTTCCAGGTGGTAGAGATCTTCTCATCTGGCAACAGGCTCTGCCATTGGCAGACGTGTCTCCGCAACAGGCAGCCGCGCACACGTGACGGCCGACGCCGGTCGTCGTTGTAGTCGTCGCGACGCCAACACTACCAGCGCCAAACTCGACCGCGGACGCGCGCACTTTCGGCCGCAGCAACGGTGACGTTGTAAATGTTTCGCGTTGATTAGACGCCGTGCTGCTTGAACTGCTGGATCCGGGACTACCGCCCAATCGGCCGGATGTTGCGTACGCGAATCCGCGGAATCGCAAATGCGTTTGATACAGATAACCGGCGGGCGGCTGTGGCCGATAGTGATGATGAAACCCAAGATCTCGACGCATATACGGATCGTCACTCGCGGGCACGTATCGTTCGGTCGGCGTATGCGCCGTAGGATACCTGTCCACGTATCTGGGCAATTATAAAAAAAAAAACTATCGTTTTTTAACAGTCGCGAGCAAAGAAACAAGCTACAGAAAATATATGAAAACGAGTGTTCAAATCTGAACGCGGTTTTATTAAAATTGAACCGGTTTCATTAAAAATAAATTTTCTTACACACACACATACACACAGAAAAAAAAGATTCGTTAGAACAGCAAGAACTTAGTTACTATATGGCCAGCAAAAAAACGTTCCGTTGATGAAACAAAAAATTTTGTAGACTCAATCATTTTTCTTGCCGACCATATAATAGCAAAACTTTCTTTGCATGTATGGACGTGCATTAATTTTGTTTTCTTTGAGAAACGAAAGATCTTTCTGCGAAAATGTAAAGTGAACAACGAAAAAGTCGTGTTATATATTTGTGTTCTTACCTTTCTGGATAGAGCACTTCGGGAGGCGGTTGGGGTACATAGCGTTCGACGGGGGTGTGCGCAGTAGGAGGTACGTAACTCACGCTGGACGAGCAATAGGTGCGGTCGGTGGAAGACGTCGCGATAGCGGTGGCGCAGGAGATGGGCGTTATACGGCCGGTGAACCTGTCCTTGGGCTTCGGTAGGGACAGATATTTATCAGCGACGCTGCGTACCGGTGAATAACGATCGGCAGAAGTGTGAAAACGATCTGTTCCGGAAGAAGGTTGAAATCGGTCGCTGTTACTGCCGGAGGCGAAGTATCGATCCTGGCCGAACTGGTGGTCGTTTTGGCCGCCGACCGAGTAACGATCGTAGCTGCTCTGGACCGACTTCGATACCAGATATTTGTCAACGGTGTTCTTCGCGTTCTGATACCCGCCGCCGACGTTTCGATGAACGTTCGACGACGCTTCGGGTGTCGGCGAAATTGACGCAAAACGTTCGTTCGACGTCGACGATTGGCTGCTGGTAGTCGTTGTATACGGCGAATGGTATCTGGTGCCTGAATTTCGAAAGGAAAAGTTTCGATAGGAGAGATTACGTAGCAAATTTTAGAACAAAAAGTATCAAAAGAAACCTAGGTGTTAAATCATTCAAGCTCAAGGTTTTAAAAAGTAATACACTTACCAGTCTCCGAAGAGGAGGATGGCGAGGAGGACGTCGGCGCCAACAGACGTTCGGTAGAAGAAACGATATAACGCGGAGTTTCGGTACTGGACAATCGGCCGTCGTGCGCGGGTGATGATCCAGCCAAGTATCGATCGTTAGAGAACCTGTCGGTCGACCGCGATTGGCTGCAACGTTGCAAAGCGAGGTCGTTGAAGCGATCATTACTGGAGGAATATCGCGTTTGATTGCTAACGTCCAGGAAGCCTGGATATCGAGCGAAATCGGTGGATGCCGGAGAGCCGATGGAACGATCGGTGTATTTCTGACAAACTGTCTCGACACCTCTATCGGTGTAAAGACGTCGGTTTTGCTCGGAATTGCTGGAAGAAGTTTGAAGAGACGAGCGGTCTGACGATGAATAGCGCTGATGCGCGCTCTCAGAATTAGTCGAATTCGAGAGAAACCTGCAGATCCCGAAAAGAAAATAGAAAAATGAGCGGATATAAAGAATTTTCAGGGCAATTAAAGCAAAATTAAAGCAAGATTATTAGTAACGTTATGTTCATTTTGCGAGAGATGTTATTATTTAAAATATATTTTACAATATATTTAAAATATCATAAATATTAAAAATAATATTTTTGTTTTGAAAAAACTTGACATTTTACTGTACGATGTGTAATACGTGCAAAAATTATTCAAACGACCGAAGATTTCAGGGTTTAACGATCTGTAAAATCTATTATTCAAAAGTAATTGATTTGAGATTCGACTTGGACTCGCCTCTCGGTAGTCGTCGCCATCGTTGAATATCGCTCATGATGCGCTGTCGCAGGTGGATCTTGTCGGGAATACCTATCGTGTATAGGTGATTCGCCCAAATACCTTTCCGACTTGCTGGCGAATCTCTCTGGCACCGGAGCATGTATCGGTGAGGAAGATAGTATCCTGTCCGCGGAAATGGCAACGTAGCGAGTATCCTTAGCGTAGACACCGGTACTTTGAAGTCCCGTTTGAAGTCCCGCTTGAAGCTGTCCCAAGACTGGCGAGGAACCGGAAAGCAAACGGTCCGGTCCAGCGTATCGTTGTTGATCCTTGGCATCAGCTGTGGCTGATTGTTGACTGGCCAGCAGCCGTTCGGCGGAGGCGAATCGCTCCTTTGCGGACATCGGCGATGGTGAAGCGGCGCCGTCGGTACTATACTTGGGTCCCGGAGAATTGGGGGGCAGAATACGATCAGTAACAGAATAATCAGCCAGGCTCTGGCTCGAGGCATACTTCTCGCTTGGACTGGGCGATAATGGCGGTGGCGGGACGAAGCGGTCGTTCGCCGGTGCCGGCGACGGTGGCGACGGGAACGTCTCCGAGGCGAAAGGGCCCGCGAGCGCGTTCGCGTTCGCGTATTCGCCGGATCCGCTTGTACCCGTCGTGTCGAAGCGTAGCTCCGGGTTGCAGACCGAGTAACGATCGTTCGGAGGCCGTTGCTCGCCGTGCAGAACGCTGAGGTCGTTGAATCGCGCGAAACGATCGGCACCGGTGTGCACACTGCCGCCGTAGTGTCCCTGCAAAGGGGACTGACCGAACGTCGAAGTCTGATAATGTCCGAAACGCTCGCAACCCGACTGTCGACCGTCAGCGCTGCACTTGGTGAAGTCAACCGAGGCCTTCTCGGATGACTTCTCGTGCCGCTCGGCCATTCGAGCACCGACATGGGCCTGATCGCCACTTTGAGTCTGGTAATGTCCGAAACGTTCGCAACTCGGTTGACGACCCTCTCCACACTTCGAGTAATCGATACAAGACTTGTCCACGATCTTCTCGTGCCGCTCATCCACCATTCGACCCCCCACATGCTCGTTGCCGCTTTGGGTCTGATAATGTCCAAAACGTTCGCAACTTGGCGGATGATTCTCTCCGCATTTGGAGAAGTCGATCGTGGACTTCTCCGCGGATTTCTCGTGCCTGTCGACCATTCGGGCCCCAACATGCTCGCTGCTTTGTGTCTGCTGATCCGATTGATAACGCTCCTGGCCCAGCTGGTTCGCGGCGCTTGTGCCCGCACGCAGATCCGACGATTGCTGCTGCTGCGTTTGCTGCTTAAAGCAGTCATTGGAGTTGCTGAGTCCAATCTGAGTCCCCACGCTGCCGGAACTCGGCGCGTTCGATCCGGGAAGCGGAGATGACGAGGACCCGTACTGAGCGATCGGATGTTGGTGCAACAGAAGACGATCTCTTCGGCCATAGTCGTCGTCTGTCGGCATCCTGGTGGCCCGGGGCCCACTGTCAGGACATCTGCAAAGAAAACGGTCATTGCAAACTCAAAACTATGCGAAAAAAAAAACGATATCAATCGTTATAATATTATAGAACTATGCAAGTAACACTACTTTTTTTTCACACACGTGTGGATATACATACAAAACACGTAAGATTCTGCTCTCTACATTTATGAATGCCACTTCCGCTTCGAATAACCTGCCGATTTCTTCGACGTAGCGTCAAAAGAATCCGGAAAGCCATCGTTCGGCGGAACTGAATTTGACAAATGGTTTTATCTGGCAGTTGACGAGCATACGTGCACGCGACACATGTCACGCGTGCTCGCGTTCCGACGGAATTTCGTAAGTCATGTTTCAAAGGACGTTGTCGCCTGTTCGAGGAACGGCGGCGCCGGGCGTACCTAAGCCGAAACGATGCCGCCTGAAATATTTATGACGAAAACTTTTCTCAGGATCATACCAGAGATGAAAATAGCATTCCCATAATTTTACATAGACAGAAAGAAATTTCAGCGCCATTTATTTATATCAGCGATTATTAATACAAAAAGTTTTAACATATAAATTAAAATCAAATATGTATTACTTTTCCTTTAAATTTGAACTTCTTTAATAAAATCTGGCGCAATTTGAACCATGTATTAAATCCAGTATGAATTCTACGCAAATCGCGATTTTAGGTTGAATCGCTTATCGTACTTGCATCGCAACTTTTGTAATAGCGACTCGATTCGTCGAGATGGCGATTAATTCGTCCAACGACGAGCCGAGAGTTTCATCTTTTACGAGCATCTTTCAACGAGTCTTGGCACGAGCCTGCCTGGCACCGATCCAAATTAAATCCATTTAAATACCCGGTTGCCACCGCTTTCTCTTACTCCCGTTCTTATCGATATAACTTCCTAATTTCCGATTTTACGAGATTTGCCACATTCTCACAAATAGCTGCGTTAATACACTGTGCACGTTCGATTTAAAACTGCAAGATATGTAAACATTACTTTTCCCCCTATAGTTACGTTAACTATTTAACAATTTCCAACTTCAGCTGGTTTACTTAATCATGAAACAAAAACTTTTGTGAATAGATTTCTTATTTTACTCGTTTACTATTTTTACATTTCCTGTTATTTCCCTATTCCAGAAACAGAAAGTAAAAGTAGTGGAATATTATGCTTGGGATGAAGTTTTCGAATTGTACAATTCAATTGACTTACCAATAAATTACAAAAAAACGGAGCTTACAAATTATTTGATATTTCAAAGCGTTCGAATTAATATGCGGGAGAAAAATGTCGAGGTTAGTGACACATTAATTCGAAGTCTTTATAAATCATTCCATTTTCTTTTCTCTGCCCACGCTCTTTCTTATTCCGAAGGTGGGCATCCGCGGGAACAAGGTCGATATTTATGAAACGATGATAAATAATAAGAAAGTAAAATAAGCCGACGCACTTCGTGCCACGCCCCACTCACGTCGTCTGCTTTCCGATGTTGTCTGCTATCGTTCACCAACCCCTCCGTAGCTTCCGGCCGACTCCTCTTTCGATTTTGCCTCGTCTGCAATAAATTTACGTTCGCCATTCGACGGGTCCGACCCTTCCTGTAGATATTTTCCCTCTGTCTTCCCCGATCTCACTTCTATTTTTCTTCAATCGGCAAAAATGCGAAAAAAATATCAAGCGAAAATATTAAAGCGTTTGAGACGTACAATAGAACAGCGCCCCGAAGAACTGTTTCGTTTCTATTGCTTGAGTTTTTCTTGTCTTCATCTAAAGTCAGGTAAATGTCGCGTTTCTTAATATTTGACATGTCATGTATGTATGCAATACTTTTTCGTTAAAAGAAAACAAAAATTGTGTGTAAACCGGTCGATGACTGGTATACCGCAAATGGGTCGTAGAGCGCGCAAGGCCATAAAATCTTATTTGTCGGTCGAGTAATGGCGACGCTAAGACGTGAATTACCTATATCGTACGTTCTCCGCTAATCCGTCTTCGAGAAACGGCTACACAA
Organism: Pseudomyrmex concolor; assembly: GCA_014839585.1. NCBI lineage: Eukaryota > Metazoa > Arthropoda > Insecta > Hymenoptera > Formicidae > Pseudomyrmex > Pseudomyrmex concolor. Next base: position 4,358 of record QVOB01000010.1, on the reverse strand, counting down.
CCACTATTATTCGATTTTATTTATCGCATTAGATAATTTTATCAGCCTAGCTCTTTCTTTTAATTACAGAAACCGAGAAATTACTTTACGATACATATAATGTTTACTCGTTCACTCGTTTACTTCATTAATTCAGTAATGAGGTAATTGGTATTAAATTTATTGGGATCAAATTTTAAATCAAAGTTCAGTTTTTTCTTTCAATTAAGACAAATTTTCAATATTACACAATGTCGAATCTTGCAGGTGTACAATTTTGGCAGACTCTACCAGTGGCCCACGTTTATATGCGAATATAAGCGATTTTATTACTTGCGATCGCAGCGTTACAAGGTAAAGCAAGCAATAATTAATTATTCACTAGATAATAATTAATTTCGAATATGTGTGTACGTGGCGCAAAAGCGTACACACGTCGCGTGCAGCGACAGCAATAGCAAAAGTAAAGAGTACACACAAACGCAGTAGCTATAGTTGATCAGTTAGACGCTGCACTATCGTAGGATAATCGATATGCGATTGCTATTACATACCGTGGTGAAACTAGTGATACTCAAATTTCACAAGATATCGATGACTTTGCGCGCGTTTACATTGAACGCGCGGTGTTGAATGAGCAAACTTGAATTTTGTTTGAAATTTAGATTTAGCGCTCCCGTGTAATTTCCTAATCACAAAAGAAGAAATAATCATTGTAATAAGTGTATATTTTTACACGTTCGATCTTGTATGCGAGATAGAGCGCCGTGGATAGGTTGCTGCCTATTAGCACAAATATGTGTCAGCGCTAATTACAAAACTGGAAGCAGGTCCTGTGTCTTCTGTAAGATCGTGTCTTACGTAGCCGCAGCAACCCTCGTTAACTGGCTGCCACGCGATATTGTTGGCTCAGTATACATACGTATACACACGTTTTCCCACGTGTATGTTAGCACACACAGCCGCGCGTCTACGTGTTCGGACACAGGAAACTACGTCGAAAGTTATATCTTACAGTTACGGCACGTTATCGCGAAACTTGTATAACGTAACGTACATACAGGATAGAAACTGCACGCCATGTGTGTACCGGGTGTCGGGGTAATAATCGACCGTCATTCCACGTCGATGCCTCGAGCAATAATCGACCTTTCAAATTAATTCTGTTGTCGTGTCCTTTGAATCTTATTTCGTCAGTACGCGAAACGATAACATAATGCGTGTCGAAAATTAAAATATTACACGTCATATATTACATTTTAATGACAATTGTTTTTTAAATAAGTTCGCGAAATCAGACAATTAAAATAAATTGAGAAATCTAAGTTGCATTGTTTTAAAACAGAAATTTCTCTTAAAAGAGAAAAACAAACAAATCGTACAGAATGAGACAACTTTATTTTTAAAAAAAGAAACAACATTTTTGGATTTTATAATTAATATCAATTATATGAAATATGTAAAATAATACATACATACTAGAATTTTTCTCACAGAAAATTACTAATACAACTTTCATCGCGTCTTTCTTTCGCAAATCCGCGGATTCGGATTTTATGGAAACAATGTATATACCGGTGCATATAGGTATACCGAAGATAATTTGCCATAATCTTGTGTTTACCCGTCACTTCGATATCTCGAGAGAAGAGACAAGACATTCCAAGAGGCTTTCCTTTCAGAGGTTACCCGAGTGTGTCAAATTAACCATGCCGCCGGAAGCTACTGAGTTTCGGGCACTACAAACTTCCGCTATAATAAATGTAGAATACGCTGCTAATCCGCATCAGTGACTTAAGAACAAAGAGACATATATGTCTACTAATAGTGCGCATACTGCATTGTGTAAGTAGAATTTAATTTCCAACTGCACGAATGTTTGCTTTGTTTTCAACGAAGAACGTTATCATATTAAAAAGATTGAATTTTTTTTTTAATTTTAATTATTTCACGTCATTATTAATTTTGCATATGCGTGGAAACTTTCTTTTTACGACCGCAGATTATCGTGATAATAGCAGACTTACATTTTTATGCGGAATTACGTATTATCTCGAATTTTATAAAAAAGAAAAAAAGAAAAATTTCGAGTATATTGCGATTTTAAGAAAATTTTCTGACAGATGAAGAAACATGTCGCGGTATTCCACATTGCATTCGCAAAATCTAGCTATTCGGCTGCAACGAGCGGGACGTGTCGTTGCTCGGGTCGCCACAGAGGTTGGTAGGTGCTGAACGCTTAGCTTGATATTGATCGACCTTCTCTACCGCCCTACTCCCTTCGCCGCTCGCGTGACCCCTCCAATCCGCCACATCTCCGCGCAAAGCAACGCGCCGAAGTGACGTAACGGCGGAGAGGGGGAAGTGAAATAACCCCTCATTTTTGTCCCGTGCAACCTCCCCTTCGACGTGCGCCGACGGACGTGCAACAACAATTTGTTACTCAAAAATTGTTCCCCGGAGAAGAACAGATCAGTTGAACGCACAGGGCGAGTCCACCATTCCAAAAACGCACTCAAAAAATTTGTCAGCAATATATTTATTAACTCTAATGTAAACCCCCGGACATTGATGTCCGAGCGATTCTTAAAAATGAGATATCTTATCAACTATTTATAGTGGAAGAATTTCTTAGAAAGATAAAAAAATATCAAAACTTATGTTATGGCTTTAATACAGAATGTTGAATAAGGAATTAATAATAATCCCATGAATTTTTACAGAGTTTTTGCGTCAACGTTTTAACAAAAACAATCGCGTCAGAACATAAATATACAAAATTTGCAGGAAACGTATCTATAAAAAAAAACATTTACAGAATTAAAGATGACATCTGTAAAACACAGTTCTGCAAAACATTGGGTAGATTTTAGAGATCCTTCTTCTCTACCACGGCAACTCTCTAACAAGCAAGTTTCTATGATCATCACAAACACACTCTTCTCGTCAGTACGCGAAATATGTTATTTCACATTATTTTCCGAGATCGACTCTGAAATCACGCTTTATCGGCGCTTCGAGATAAAGCATGCCTTTGACATCGAGCACACAGCCCGGACATCAAGAGTACGAACTTGAGTGAGAACGCCGATTATACGGGCGCGCGCAAGTGGACAAGAAGGAATTAATTTTCTCCGATCCATTGAGTTTGTTAACTATCGTGATCGATGCAAAATTCGATTTCTTCGTTTTTATTTATAAACAATACATAATTTGAGATTTTCGATTATCGGATCAAAAATTCCCTTCAGCAAAACTTCGCACGTATATTTCCGATTAAATTGCGAAAAGAGAAATTTCAAATTCTTCTTTTATAATTCTTCTTTTATATATTTGATGTTCTTATTCACAGACAATAAGCAGCACATCTCTTGCATCGCGCGTGACAATAATAATGGTAACAAAAAGTTATTCTCTGTCATGCTTGCAGTGCGACGCCTTAATGAGCGCAATTAATTTGTCTGATTAATGACCGCGAGACAACCATCGCTATACCACTCCTCGATTCTGAAATGTCTCTTCCATTTTCCGTCTCTCCTTGCCCGTAATATTATTTATCGTCAGCGGCATATTATATTCCGCGCGATTCATCCGTTACATTTCACAAAAGTGTTTTTGCATTTTTCGACTTAAACTCGCTCACCTCATTTTTTTTTAATTGCATTCTTTCATATCCAGATCTTTTTATTACGATGACATAAAGTCACGATAATATGAACAAAAAAAGTTCAAGAGGGTAAAACTTAGTTCAAGAAAAACTAACGTAACAGAACACAGCTTCTCGTAAGCATATTTATTCAATCCAGATTTTTTCTTTGCATCACGTGTATACACACGTGTATATGTATGCGTGCGTACGTACATACATACGTACCATATTGAATTGGCCGAAAGGAGAAAAGAACGAGTTGTGGAGTTGTTTAGTTACCGTCAGTTAAATATACTATATTCCAGCCTCCATTAAGGAAATGAATTTCCACCCCGCCTCTTCCGATTCTCACCCCTGCCTGCCTCTCTCCTCCCCGGAAAAACCAGCGGAGTACTTCCGTCTATTTCCTTGCCTCCTCGAGACGCGTAACTTGAAGCTGTCTTGAATCTTTATCAGATAGACTGCGATGTCTGCTGTTCCTCTCATCGGCCAATTATTTTCACTAATTAACGATAAGTACCGACCCATTATGTCCTTTTTAAAGATCGAGTCTGTGAATTGCCACGATAAAGAGAGATATTGCGATTATTATTTCAAAAACTCTCTTTCTTAAGCCTTTATTATCTTGAGGAAATTAATCGACGTACCCATAACAATAAGATAACAAAAGTTTGAGTTCTAAAAATTCTACATTTTGTTTATTTTTATCAACGCTATACTTTTTTTTTTT
>QVOB01000009.1:0-18577 GCA_014839585.1 Pseudomyrmex concolor | reverse complement strand
CTCTGTGACCGCCGACGAAATGGCGCCTTTATCATATCTGTTCGCCGTCGTTCTCCGTTTAAATAACAGTAGTCGAGAGATAGATTGACGAGCGGCACCGGTTCCGTTGAAGTCGCTTCGGTGAAGAAGAAGAAGAATTCAACGTGTTTTCCGTTTCGAGGATTCGTTTCTTTCGGTTTTGCGTGAGAGAGAGAGAGAGAGAGAGAGAAATTTGCGTTACGAAAAATTTGATGTCACATAATGCAGCTAATAATAAACGAATATACATTAAAAGAATCGGCACTCATAATTTTAACGAGAATTGTGCCATGAGCAATTGAAAAAAAAAATCAAATACTTCGAGCTCGAAGAAAATTATCGATATGTAGAAATATCAAATAAATTATCACAAGTTATATTCATTAATGAATTTCCCATTGTTGGACGGCTTCGTAATTACCAGCATTAAGAGTCGCGGGGCAACTTGTCGAGGAGAGATTCGAGGGTGGTTAAGGCACGAGCAACCACCCTGCGCTAGCCACCGAGAGATCTCGGCTGTGTGTGCGGGGTTCCTACGCGGTCTTTCATTCGCCCTCCCGCGGGCCCGTACGCGCTCGTCACGCGTGTCGCACATTGCCGAACAACGAGTGTGTGGACCATTATATACACGCGCGGAGGGAACCGGGCGGGCACGCTTCTGATGCGCGTGCAGCTGAAGACGACGAAGACGACGAAGATGACGAAGGAGAGCGCCGCGGTGGCGGCGGCGGCGGCAGCGGCCGCGGCGACGAAGGGCGAGGGAGGCTGCGCTGCTATATGTAGCCCCGAATCTTAGCCGGGGCAACTATTGCGCCCGAAATTGCCGAAGCGAACGCAACCCCCGCACGCACGCACGCACGCAAAGCCTCGGATTGTAAATCCTTGCTCTTGATCTCGCGACCGGACTCGCAACTTCCCGCCTAAGACATTGCCATCTTTTTTTTTTTTTTCTTCTACCGTACCGCAGATAGCAGATCGGCGCGCGAGTGTGTTTTGTTTGTTTGTTTGAATCCTGAGTTGATAAGCATGGCCAGTGTGCTTTGAAAAGAAGATCGTCGTCATCGAGAAGACACGGGGGGGAAGATGCCGCGAGCGTTCCTGATCACGCATCGCAGATACAACGGCACTGAGGAAGAGATCGGAGGAGCTGAAAGAGGTTCGAATATAAATACATAATTAAAAAAAAAAAAAAAATTGCAAATTTCTAAAGTCAATTCTCATCAGTCAAAGATTGGGAAGTACGTGTAACAAGCGCACGAGTTTAAATTTTTATATAATTTAATTAGCAAGATTAGTAATTTTATTAGTAACTTTTTTTACAATTTAATGCAATGTTTATTTTGCGTCTTTTAAGTTTTTTTTCAACCACAGAATAAAAAACGCTAATTTATCATAATTTTATTAAGATAAGTATAAATTTTATTTACTAGCGGACTAAATAATTTATTCTATTACTTGTGAGCAACTATATTTAATACGTTCAAAAAAATAATACACATAATATATAATATAATTAAAATAATTTATGTTAATTATAAAAAATAATATAATGCAACATATGGTGAGGAAAATCCACTGGCCGTTCGCTCGCGGTTAAGGTGGCAGATTGCGCCGATTTAAGAATAGGAGACGCCAAGATGCGTCACCAGAACCCACCAAGACGCATACCGTCGCGATGCCGTCAACCCCACCGGCGCGGGGTGAGGCGGGGGGAGGGGGTTGGCTTTCTTACGAACGTGTACGTAACGTGTGTGCGGCGTACACGACACCTACGAAATACGCAGAATAAAACGTGCGCGGTGTGCGCGCGCTACAGACGCGTGTGCGCGGAGGTTTTGTGACGGAGGAGAGAGCTACTCTATTTCCGTTCTCCCCGAAAACGGAGCAGCCAGCGAGCTCTTTGCTTCAGAGGTATGTCGCGTTTTACGAGCCGCGTCGACGCCGGATTTTCCCGTCCGATGATCTTGTTAGAGAAGAGATTTGAAAATTTTTCAAATTTTCCGCAGACTTGATGTGGAAAAATGTAAAAATATTTATTATAATATTTAAACTAAATATAGCACAAAAAAATTTCCAACTAAAAAAAAAAAAAAAAAAAAAAAAGAAATATTCATGATTGTGAAAAATAATGTTCGATATTATTTTGTTGTTACAATAATACATTTAAAGTTTGTCTTCAAATTTTCTTCAGACTTCAGCCCCGAGAGGAGCGTGAGACTGGCCGATTACAGCGGCGGTCAGCCAACTTCCGATGGCGCCAGCGAGTGCGGCAGCGAGACGTCGTCCGAGTGTCCGGAGGAACTTTACAATCTGACGAAACTGGCGGAAGTGAGCCTGGCGGCGGCGGCCGGCACTCTCATTCACCACAGCAATGTTATTTATCAGCGACCCGTGTCGCCCAGGATCGCGCATTATCCCACGGAGACGAGCAGAACGTCTCGACCCGCAGCTCCGTTGACGGCGAACCAGGATCAGATTCTGGGCGAGCGCACGCGGCTCTTCTTCGAGCGGATCGAGACCGAGAGGGAAATTCTGGAGGGTCGTGCCGAGGAGAGCGCCGCTTTGAACATCCGTCTTTCGCATCCCGTCTGCTCATCTCCGCGGGAGGAGCCGAGTTTTCCGAAGGTTGTCGCCGGTATCGAACAGACGTCGCCGACGTCCCCGGCGACGTCTCAGGCTCGAAGGATAATCACCGCGGAGCCGAAGTCGGAGGACAACGAGGATCACGAGTGTCCCGATTGCGGCAAAAAGTACTCGACCTCGTCGAATCTGGCCAGACACCGTCAGACGCACAGATCGCTCGGCGACAAAAAGGCCAGAAGATGCCCGCACTGCGACAAGGTCTACGTCAGCATGCCGGCGTTCAGCATGCACGTGAGGACCCACAATCAGGGGTGCAAGTGCCACTACTGCGGCAAGTGCTTCTCCAGACCGTGGCTGCTGCAGGGACACATACGTACGCACACAGGTAACGCGCTGCTGATATATCGTTTATTATTTATTCTACACTCGATTAATTTCCGGGGGAAAAAAATCTTTCAAATAACATCTGGTTATGAACAATTATACGTAATTATTATGTATGAGATTAAAACGATCTCTCACATATAATTATATTACACACAATAGAATCTGTTTATATATATGTACTTTCCTCGGGTCTTTTGTAAATAATTAATTGAAAATAGAATTGTTGGAGAAACACGGGTTTAACAAGTTTTCAATGAAGACTGAGTCGAAATTAATTACTCGTAAATATATCGTTTTGGCACAGTTAAGAATGCGGTACTATTTTCGACCGCAAATCACAGATGTGCGTCGGTTTACGACGCGAATGCGATATATCTACGTCCTTCGCCACGTTCACGAGTACATTAGAAATGACTAATTGAGTCGTTCAATCGCGTGGAAGAGCGCGCGGAAACACATGTCGAAGTGTTTTCCTGTCGCTTAAAACATACTTTAAAACAGCGTGTTTGCGCCAAGCTGGACTAAAATGTCATATTACACAAAAGAAATCCAGATTTTTTTTTACTATTTGAAAGCTCCGGTATATTATTCTTAACAAGTGCTTTCGTATCTCTCTTTCTCCTAGGCGAGAAACCGTTCAAGTGCACCATTTGCAACAAAGCCTTCGCCGACAAGTCGAACTTGCGCGCCCACATACAGACGCACTCGAACACCAAGCCGCACGTGTGCGGCCGTTGCGGCAAGGCCTTCGCCCTGAAGTCGTATCTGTACAAGCACGAGGAGTCGTCCTGCATGCGCGCTCATCATCGATCGTCCACGGAGAAGCACGATCAGATTGAACAGCCGAAACCGAGCGCACCGACATCCCTGAACAGGACGTCGTCGCAGACGACGCCGTACATCACCGCTTCGCCCACCAGCGTCATAGTTCCCCGATTGGGACTCGAACGGGACCAGAAGAGCGCGTCGTCGGCGTTCTCCGCGATCATCAGGCACACCAGAACGACGGACGACAGATGCGTCATGCATCCCCCGAAGCGAGCCTGCAAGGAGAGAACGAGCTGCGGAGACGAGCCCACGACGGTGGGCTCCGATTCGACGACCAAGGATCCGGAATACGTGTCCAGAATGGTCATCAGAACGTCGGTGATATCACCGAATCCGGAACACCTGCATCTTCGCTACGAAAACGACATCAAGAATACCTCGACCGCCACGTTCGATTATACCGATCCGACGAGAGCTTCGGCATTCTCGAGACCCGCCACGATGACCCTGGCCATTGCTTAGAAAATTAATTACGATCAAAACTGACGTCTAGATCGGCCGCGTTGAAAAGAAACTCGATTTTGTGATCTTTCCGCAAAAACGTGTTTTTTTTTTTTTGCAAGCGAGATGTTTTGAGATTTAATAGAACGTTTTCGGGATATTCCAACGGAGTTGAGATATTTTCTGCCTTTCCGTGAGAAATTGAAGAGATTTCCGAATTTTTTTTAAAGTCGTTGAAATAAACGCGCTACAATGTAATTTCGTGTAACAAAATTACTTCCCGCCGAAACGACATCGCGAATCGGCGAAGTAACTGGACGGAATAGTAGATAGATTTGCGTGTGACACAGATAATTGTATTCCAAGCATCTTCCGAATTAGGGACCACTTAGCGTATTAGTCGTAATAATGTTAAATCTCTTAAGTAATCGTGTTTTGTATAATTTAGCGGTCCGTCGTAACGACTTCGTCGTGCCTTATGTATATGCAAACCGTGTGTACGATTCGACGCGCAACGCCAGCAGAATTGGTATGCGGATGAATGCGTAAAGAGAGAGAGAGAGAGAGAGAGAGAAAGACAGAGAGATGTTCGGGGTGTAAGGCCGCCCCGATGGGAGCGTCTGTTAAACGCCAAACTCGTGACCTTATCTATTTAAAGACGAATAAGAACGTCGCTATCTCGCGCGGCGTTAAACGATCGAAATTAATCGTCGACACGGACCGCAAATGTGTGTGCCTTCGCGTTATTATTTTAGGATTAAACGAGAGACAAACGGTTCCGAGAGAGGCTCTTCTTCGAGGCAGCTATCAGCTTCGCGAAATGTATAAATACATGAAAATCAATGTTTTACTCTTGAATATATTCTACAATTATATACGTATGTGCACTTTTAACGAACTCGCACACACGGACTCTGTGCGAGACACACCAGTTCGTTCAAACCGAGTGAAATTACGTAAAAATAAAAATTAAAAAAAAACAAAAAAAAACACGACGCAGCACAGCCGTTTCGTTGCTGCGGAAAATATTCGAGATGCAAAAAAGTTGTTGCATCGGGACGCTCTCAAAAGCGAAAATGTGATCTGTGATTCTGGAACTACGCAACCGATCGCCCGCGATTAGACGGCTCCAGATAATGCGGTCGTCTGCCAAATAATAGAAATACGATGTAACGCTGATGTATCACTTTATTGTCATAAAAGAGTAAGTTTAGATTCGCTAATTATTCACGTGCGTACCCCATGTGATTAATTTTATTGTATTATATACACACACACGATTGGAGTCATGGAACACCGTCCAATCGAGCGCATCGTTTAGAGCCGTAGAGTTAGGTCGCCCCAGGTTTCTCTTGTGGCGACGATAGATGTTAAATAAGCCTCGTTTTTTCGCGTTTATGGTAACCAGAAGTTTGTGGTAACCAAATCAGAGAGTGTGAAGCTAGTCGAAACCCGTTTTGCCGCCGCGAAACGCAATCAGCCGTGGGAATTCGCGATTTCCGATTTATCGCAGAACGATCGATCGACACAAAGGGATGTGTGTACACATCCCTTCATTCAGAAGATTCAACGGCGAGATCGTGCGGATTACGCGAACGGCCGAACGGTTAGAGATAAAAATCGCATAAGTGTAGTAATAATAATATGCGCAACACACAAAGATTGTCGCATTTTGCGTTTGAAGAGAGAAAGAGAGAGATATAAGAAAAATCTCTCTGTGTTTGTACATATACGAAATTTGTTAATTAATATTGACGAGCGATTCTCGGACGCGCGCGTCCTAGTCATTTTTCTCGATAAATCGCCCGGGAAGACGAGAATTTACACGAAATCCTAGAGTTTTAAGACGTAGCCGTGTTACGATTCGCACGTTGTAAATAGCATTCCCACTTTTACTTTTATTCGAGTTTTTTTTTTAGAGGAACGAATTGATGATATAGAGCCGTTTTTAGTTGACTCGATTTGTATGTATTACACCTCTGTTATGTGCATGTAGAGTTATATATATATATATATATATATGTATATATATATATATGTATATGTATATGTATATGTATATGTGCTGTGTATTTGTACACCGGAGTGCCTACGTAAAAAAAAAAAAACATATATTCTCATTTTTGTACGAATTGTAAAAGTCTTGTCTTGTAACGAAAGAATAATATACGAAATGATTATGTACTTGGACAATGTCTGTTATTTTTTTTCCCGATCTCTCTTTTTTTTTTACGTTGGATGAGTGCAGAAGTTGCAAAAATGAACCAGGTATGTTTTATTAAAAACGATCATCAATGATCTCCATTGTTTTCTGTTGCCTCTCGCTGTTATACTTGGTGGAAAATGAACAAATCGTTTTTTAACAAAATCACTTGCAAGTTTTCTATCGCGAAATCCATCAGAACCTTCTCCACTCACCACTAATTTTTATTTTCAAAAGTTGTGTGCGTGCGTGTGCGTGCAAAGAAGATAAAGATACTTCTTGCTGAAAAGTTGTTGTGTCAAAGTAATTTAATTCCAGTATCCCCTATCGGATTTGCTTAGCACGGATTGAATAAAGCTTTCCGTTCAACACACTCTCTCGGTCTTTTTACTCATATATTGAACTTATTATCGCGCCGATGAACCGTGCGATCATTAGCTACGCCTGCTAGTAAGATAAACAGAGACCTAACTGTGTTTAACAAATAGATTGGATTCAATAATTAGGCCAAACGAAAGCGAAAACGACTTGTTCAAGATAGCGGCGTGAAATCAAATTGCACACCAACGCACACGCACTTGAAGGACTCTGAACAGACTAAAGAATTATAAATTAATTTTTATCGATAACGCGTGTGAAAAAATTCGTCGCCTGTTTCTTCGTTTTCTAAAACTAATTTTTAAAAATTTTTCTCGCATTTCTTTTAATATAATATGCTTTAAATACATAGAAAAATTATATATGTAATCTTCAACAATAAAAAATATTTTCCTTGATTGAACTGCATATTTTTTCTTTCTTCCGGTTTTAAAAGGATTCTCGAAACAACGGCATCGTCGGATTTGTAACATCCAGCGGTGCCGTTAAAAAATTGGAATATTTTTCCTCTTTTCTCTCTAACTGTGACTATGATACTCGAATCAAAGACACGACAGCCACGGGAACGCAATATCTTTCGGTAATGAGATCCGCAGTGACAAGACGAGACCAAACGAGATAACATGATACACATAGGCGTCTTGCACGCACTTATACACACATCACAACGCACATAGTCGCACTTCTCGGAACCTTTTTTCAGCGATTTTTCATTTCTCTCTCTCTCTCTCTCTCTCTCTCTCGCGGCTAATGACGGCTATGTAGATCCTTACTGATTCCCAGCAATGAGACATGAGCATGTTGGGAAGAGACGAGGAAGAGACGACACAGAGGAAGAAACGAGCAGAGTCAGTGGGAGTTAATAGTATGATCCAGTCGGGTTGGGAGCATCATCGAGACATCGGTTCGTGTCAGTCGTGAAGAAGATCTCGCAGAAGGTTCGAGCCATGCGGCCGTACCTCGTCATCCTGATCTTCCTCGCGAGTACCGTACTTGCGAGGTACTACGTAAGTGTTTCCCGACGCGTATCTTTTCATTTTCTTCGAGAAAATTTTTATTTCTCGTCAAACTTTTATTTCTTCTGTCACACGCGTCAATTAACAATGTCTCTTCAAAAACTTGATCAACTTTAGTCACCTCTAAATTAAACATCTGTGCAAAAAAAATATAATAAATAACAATTAAAAATTTTATTTAATTACATAAGAATTAAATTTTATTTAAAATTGTGATTTAAAAACTGTGATTTAAAAAGATTTATCGTAGATTTTCATAGAAAAAATTTATTCTATTTGTTTATATTAAGAACAGATATAACATTTTTTTTATCTCTCTTAAAACTTAACAATTTAAGATACTTGTTTCCGTATTTTGCTTTTGAAATTCAGCAAATCGTTGAGACGTATCATCTATCTTGATATACAAACGCAGAAAAACTGTGTGCGCATTTCATCAAACTATCTGTGTTCCGAAGTGAATAAATATTTTCTTGAATCTGTGTCGTTCCAATTACTACAACATTCTGCTCTAGCACAGGTTATTGGCACAGGTCACACACGCTGATGCATACGACTATTTAAGAAAGATTTGGAGGTCGAAGTTCATAAAGATAAGAACGGACGATAGGAATTGCTTATTCTCGAATGTATATATAACGCTGTCTTTCTTTTTCTTTCTTCATCCCCTTTTGTCAATGTTAAAATCTTGTTGTGCAATAAAGAATATTTTTAGTAACAAGATATGATAAATTACAAAGATGATAAATTACAAATATATATATATATATATATATTTATAATTGATCGATGATGTTAATATTCACACAGGAGAAGACACGTTTTGATCGATCTGTTAATGAAAATGAATTGAAAAACACGGAGAACGATGACGCAAACAAACAATGGTCTTTTACCGACGATGTGACGGTAAATGATTTCATTGTCTTAATAATATATATCAAACAAAAAAATAAAAATCATAAACAAAATTGATTTTATTTTTAAACAGCAATTTGTCGCATATAAAAGCAAACAGGAGAACGATTGTTATCTCAGAAATACGCGACACAATCAAAATGAATCGCGTAAAAAACAACAAGCTGAGGCACTACTCTATGCAACGATAACCCTTACAAAACTGGAGGTAACAATAGATTGAATGTTATTTTAACACATTGTTAGAATGTAATAATAAAATAGTTTTTGCAAACACACAGGCGTGGCGAATTGCTGGAAGTCGAATCGTCGATTTCTGCAACGGACGCACTATGATTTTGCTACAGGAAACTAGACCCGTGCCCGGACAAATTATCGATCCGTTTTTTAACGAAATCCCGGAAGACATTTTTCCGAGACGAGTTGCCGATGTGGTAGCTCGGGCAAAGAGACAAATTTTATTAGCGCAACGAGAAGAGTTGAACAGAAATTTCAACAAATTTCGACAACGTCGGCAAGCAAATCAATTTCGAGGAAAGTTTCGTGGACAAACGCAATCTCAATATTTGAGTTTCGGTAATGATGAACAGAAACAAGGCAAGGCGGAAGCCGAAGCCACTCAACAATCTTCACATGCAGTAGTTAGTGAGTATATTCAGTCGGTTTCTATTTGTTTCCTATGTCATTACAATATAATCATTATATAAAAAACTAATTGTTGAAGCGTGAAAAGTTGTGCGTGATATTTTTTACTCGAACTTTGAGAAGCATCACTATAATATCTTTTCTCTAGGCGGAAGTCGTGGTATAGGCCAAGCACAAAGTATGTCGTCAGGTAGTACCGGTTGTGAAGATTGTCCTGGATATCCTGGTATTGAAATAGCACCAGATAAAATACGAGTTCCACCAACGGATGTTATACGTCCTGGAACGGGAATAATACTCGGAGGCGTACCTTATCCTGGTAGCGTTATTCCCGGAACTTTGCCTTATCCTGGAGGTGTTGTAAGACCTGGAGGCGACGGAACGTATCCTGGCGGTGTTCAGCCTGGTGTTACGAGACCAGGAGGTGATGGAACATATCCTGGTGGTGTTCAGCCTGGTGTTACGAGACTAAGAGGTGATGGAATATATCCCGGTGGTGTTCAACCTGGTGTTGTAAGACCAGGAGGTGACGGAACATATCCCGGTGGTGTTCAGCCTGGTGTTACAAGACCAGGAGGTGATGGAACATATCCCGGTGGTGTTCAACTTGGTATTGTAAGACCAGGAGGTGACGGAACGTATCCTGGTGGTGTTCAGCCTGGTGTTACGAGACCAGGAGGTGACGGAATATATCCTGGTGGTGTTCAGCCTGGTGTTACAAGACCAGGAGGTGATGGAACATATCCCGGTGGTGTTCAGCCTGGTGTTGTAAGACCAGGAATTGACGGAATATATCCTGGTGGTGTTCAGCCTGGTGTTACGAGACCAGGAGGTGACGGAATATATCCTGGTGGTGTTCAGCCTGGTGTTACGAGACCAGGAGGTGATGGAACATATCCCGGTGGTGTTCAACCTGGTGTTATAAGACCAGGAAGTGACGGAACATATCCTGGTGGCGTTCAGCCTGGTGTTACAAGACCAGGAGGTGATGGAACATATTCTGGTGGTGTTCAACCTGGTGTGCAACAAAGACAAGGCATATATCCTCCTGGTGTTGTAACTACAGTAACAACGGGTACTACTGTTGGTGTTAATGCTTATCCAGGTGGTATCACACCCGGAACAGGCTTTCTGGGAACATATCCGGGAGTTCCTGGAACAGGAACTTATCCAGGAAGTGGAATTTATCCTGGCGGTATTCAAACGGGTGTCATTCCAGGACCAGGCGCTGGTACATATCCCGATAGCATTGTTCCTGGCGGAGCAATAAGTCAAAGAGTTTATCCTGGACAGCAGGCTGGTATTCCGGGAGGAACAGGTCAAGGAGTTTATCCTGGACAACAAACTGGCGTTACTTATCCCGGTGGAATTGTACCAGGTACCACCGTACCAGGTGGAGGTCAAATTCCTACCACAGATTCAAGAGCTGGTGCTGGTACGCAAGGAATAAGTTATCCAAGTCAAACAACGAATGGTCGACTGATTTATCCAAGTTCTGGTGGTACTATTCAAGTTGGTAGAACAGATGGTGTGCCAGGTATTCAAGCCATGTATCCTGGAACATATCCCGGAAGTGCACAAATTGTTCCTGGTAGCACTTACTATCCCAATCAAGGAATTTATCCTGGAGGTGTTCAGATACCAACACACCCAGGAGGACAGTATCCAAGTGGAGGAACAGGCGTATCAGGAGTTCAATATCCAATAGATGTAACGGGTCAAGTAACAGGAGGAGGTGAAAGTCCCCGAGGGGTTCCTGGACAATATCCAGGCGGAATCGGCGGACCAGGAGTCAGTACCGGCTACCCAGGAAGACCTTATCCAGGAACAAGTGGAACTACAGGTGACTACTCGCAAGTTGGAGGACCAGGCGGACCGGCGGGCATAACAGACGACGGTGCTGAGTCACAAGCATCGAGCTCTGTACAACAGGTGGACTCGGGCACTCAAGCAAGTGCCTCAGCACAGGGTAAATATGGTTCGGGCACGGCCCAGTCGCAAGTAACAGGCACATACAGCGGTTCCGGTGCTTTTTCGGCACAAGCCGGCACTAGCGATGCCAATAAGAGCGCACAGACTGAAGTCAACGGCGGTAAGGAAGGAGCTACCAGCAACGCGCAAGGCGTCGGCGGTTATGGAAAGAGTCAAGCTCAAGTTCAGCTGGATTCCGATTCTGGAGCCACCTCGACAGGTGCTCAAAGCAGCGGTTGGAACCACGGCACGAATTCTCAAGTGCAAGCAAGCTCCAAAGGCGGAATGGCGGACGCTCAGGCTAACGGTGAAGGCAGCACTTCTAGTCAAGCGCAGATTGGGTTCCAGCCGTATTTAAAAAACGATGACGAAAAGTTGGAAGAACGTTCGACGCCGTTCCGTGGCAGTGGAACAGCGTCGGCTCAAAGCGGCACTCATCGAGGTCAGTCTCAGTCGCAACTGCAAGGTTCCTTTCAGTACGGAATCACCTACACCGGTGCGGCGCAGGCCGGTTCCGGATCTGGCGCCGCGTCTTCGCGAAAACCCTTCAACTTCAACCTTACCGACACTGAGCTCTTTAAACCGTTCAAATTGGACCCTTCTCCGAAGAAACCGACAAATACTGACACTTCATCAAGTCAACCGGAAAATCCGAATTACGATAATAAACAGGACAATCGCGAGCAAGGATTGCAGAGCAGCTCGTCAAGACAGACAGTCGTTATAAATTCTAAAGACAGTTCAGGCGGTGTTACAGACAAGAAGTCAACAACCACCGAAAAACCTCAAACAGATGACGCGACATATGACGATTACGACGACGAATATACAGACGAGGATGATTATTCCGCGGTGGCGGGTCCAAGATTGACGATTCAAGAGAAGATCTCGGGAACTTTTCCTAGTTCGAGTCACGAGAAACTCAGCAGAACCGTTCAGCAACAGGACCGCAGTCAGTCGCAGACAATACAAGTCACCAAAGGAAAGCGATACGATCTTCACGTAAGTCAAGACTCGAATACACCGCGAACAGGCGACATCCTTCAACCGGGACAATCTGTGTTGGGATATACCATTCCGCCTGGATTTCGCGGTAGAGTTATGTCGACTTCTGGTGCTGAGACCGTCGCCCAGGGCGACGGTAAATCTCAGTCTCAAACGGTATCTTTGATGCCGAAGGATATGAACACGACCAAGTCGCCCGGCACGGAGACCAGATCGCTTCAGACCAATCAAGAACGTTACGTCTCCCGGCATACAATACAAACGAACAATAAGAAACAAGGATTTCCTGTTAATAATCAAAACTTATCGTCCGACAAACACGCGAGACCTACTCCAGCAGTGGCCATAAAACCGAGTTACTACACGGTGACCAACAGTTTCGCCGGCAAAATGAACGGCAATCATCAACCGAGAAAATACGAGCATCGCTATTACACGAAGAGTTCTACCTGCGGATACTTCACGTTCTCTTGCAACGTCGTGTACGGTTCTAACGGTAGGACCAAAATCTGCAAACCGAAAGTACCGACGTATCCCGATGGGACGCCCATGAAATGTTGAAGTAGCCTAGAAATGCGGAGAAACGTGTCATTAATTGTCGTATTATATAGAGAAAGATTTCAACAATCCATTTCTGATATAATCGCAAAGGATCTTTTTGAGTCGCCTGTTCCCTTCACTTGTGTAATGTTGAAATTTATATAACTCGTTCATAGAGTAGAGAGGTCGTATATTTGTGACTAATTGCTACTATTTATTAAGTTTTATCAATAAAATACATATTTTAATTAGGAGAAAAATCTTTTTGTTTTTCTATCCTCTTCTCGCTGTAGTTAAGAAATATAATAATAATAACAATCTTTCTCAAAGTTCATGATTTCGTGATAATATAATGGTATTTGTTCGAAATTTTACGTTCTATCTATACCCTCACTATCTATCAGTACATCTTGCGACGACCACCGGTATACTCGCAAATACGTAATATGTAAATAGAATGTGTTTTCAACTTTACGGGCTACGTAGATTTTCGATATTGACATAAAAGGCTCAATTATAAATATCAGGTATCGTATCTTGTACACATTGTATTCGCTAGTCTTCCACTTCGTCCAGTCTTTTTTTGAGATGACGAAACGTACAGTCACATTTGTGTGTGATATATATTTTATGTGAATGTATGTACAATACTTTACATCAGATATATATATATATATGTATAAAAAACCATACGATTGTACGGAATATATAACGATGCGGAATGTAAATTGTTTATAAAAAATGCGCGCGATAAGAAAAAAATTATATTCACAATTCGAAGTAAAAAAAAAAAAAAAAACCATATGCGACAATATATAAAAGTATTTACATAAAAAAAATGAACACAATGTGTCATGAGTAAATTAATTGTTCAGCAGCAAATACTGTGATACCCAAATGACTGCTCGTTGATCGACGAGCAATTCCGTATTACATCAGTATGCTACTATTTATCTATATACATTCATCTATACACGCTACTGGAAGTACAGTCATGTTTTTATGTTTGCCGTTAAACATCGCGGCGTGGCTTACAGAAGTTACGCAATACTTACAAGTTTTTGCGTAGCATCGCGTCCACGAAGAGAGTCAAATTCATTAAAACAAAAACCAAAGAATCGTCATTATACTCTGCACTTTTTTAGGCCACTTAAAGTATCGTTTATCCGATCTGCATCTTTGCCAGTTAATTCAAACACGCAATTTCCGCTTGCACGAACGAATACTAGGCTTGTTGCTGATCGTATACTGAAACAATAAGATATGCGATTTTAAGTTATAATTTGTCCTTGTTAATAATCTAATTTTTTTTGGAAGATAATCACTGTTCTAATATTGATTAAATGACATAACGCACTTTCGGCATATTCATCAGGATTGGTAACTTGAAATTTTTCTTCTCCCGCTCCGTCTATTTCACCATCCGCCACAGCCGTGTCGTTATTGCTGCAGAAAAATAAACATTTCTCAAACTTATTGCAGAGAACTCTGCGAGATGAGATATATATATATATATATATTTCGCGACTATTTGTTCTCTCTATTTACCTATTTCTAAAATGTTCCAATTGTACGTTCGTGGACTCCAATTGCTCCATGAGATCCTCATTAGCACGCTGCAACTTCCGTACGTTGTTCGTAGCCGAATCGACCTCGTCTTGAGCGGCGGCCAACTCCTTCTTCAATTCCTCGACTCTCGCTCTCACTCGCTTTACTTCTGCCTCGTACTGCTCGGACCGCCTCATCGCATGCGACAATTCCGTTGTTTTCTCTGCCAAGGATTGTTTCAACGATGCCTGATACTGCTTGATCTCGAGCAACACCTAGAAATATCTTTTGTGAAAACAATCGAGAAGTTTTGAGAAACAAATTTAAATATGACAGAAATGTAACGCGGACCATGTTGCGAATTAGAATTTCATGTTGCAGCTGTTTCGTGTCCGCGTCCACCGTGGACGCTGGTCGTGGTCGTCGTGATTCTAATCTTTCTTGCAACTCTTGTACTTTCAAGCGAAGCATCTTGTTCTCTCGTTCCAAAGCAAACTTCTCAGTCTCTAATTTCTCTCTTTTGTCCCATTCGGCTGCATTCTCATCCTGAAGTCTCTCGAGCTAAGTGATTTAATGATAAAATTATGTATTTTACAAGTAGCATTGATTAGAAAACCTACCACGCACATATATTTGTGATAAATCACTTACTTCGGTTCTCAATTCGTTCAAACGACGATCCATGCTCTCTCCGTTATTCGTAACATTTATCAGATCTTTTATACATTCCTCACTAAGCTCAAGCTGAAATCGTTCTTTTAATTCCGACAATTCTCTTATCGCATCCGCCCTACTTTCTGATAATTTTTCACACTGCTCTCTCAACTGCTTAACTTCAGCTTTTAATTTTTCCACGGTACGATGCAAAGAATCCTTTTCCCTTAAAAAAAAAGTAAAATTAAATTAACAATACGTAACAAATTGTTTTTTCATGCTGTCCACAATACTCACTCTCTTTCTACAGAAATAGTTTTTGTCGCCTCTTCCAATTTGAGTTGCAGCATCGACATTTTCTCTGTTACACATTCTTCAGTATAAATATCTAATGGCGATTGCTGCTTCTCCAACACATCATTTCTGATGCTATGATCTACGACTAGTTTCGTGTTGTTTTTGCCTACAGGAATTTCTTTATACAATTCTACCGCGTGTTTTGGCACCGCACCTTGCAAGACATACTCCTCTATATCCCTTTCTGGCAAGAGATTGTGACTTCCGGAGGCGACATTCGGCGACGCCTCGTGCGAAGTTTCACAGGACAACTTTTGCGCATTCAGTGCATCATTGGATTCGACATTGTTATAAAACTCCAGCTGATCGTCCAAACCAAATGTGGATCTCAATTGCGGATCGGATTCCAACATGATAAAAATTTGCTGATCAAATTGTCCGGCATGTTTCAAGAGGATCATGTGTATCTTCTCCATCTCTTTCTTCAATTGTTCATTCTGCACTTCCAATTCTTGAGATTCGTATTTGAAAGTATTAGCGTCCTTGATCGCAATCTCTAATTTCGCTTTGAGAGACTTTATCTCCTCTCTCGCCTCGTTTCTCTCATTCCGAACTTTGCTCCATTTCTCGCGCCAATTAGCGGTACAATCTGACCACCATCGCATTGTTTTTTCCATTTGTGCCGCCCGTGCTCTTTTAAAAAAAAAAAAAAAAAAAAAAAAACAACATGTCACAATCAAATCAAATAAACAAAATACTGTTTTTAATTTATTTTTCTCAAATAAAATTACCTCCTTTGACTCCCATTCGCTGTCCATGTAACGCGACGAGGTTGGCACCTCATGTTCCCTCATATATCGTCGCGACGATGTTCCACTTGTTGTTGATTGTGCCATGATGCTAGAAGCAGGTAACCTGCAACTTTGTTTTCACCGTAACAAATGCTTCAATGATCTCTTCGAGATGTTTTCAGTCGCCTCGACTTTGAAGTGTACTGGCTTAATGTTAGTCGAACATTATTCCGTTTTTATATTTAATCTACTGTTTACAAATGCGTTATCATTAAACTCAAGCAACCAACAAATTCCACATATGCCATTGACTTGACAGCAGCACAGCAAGGATCGCACACTTTGGTTTGCTGCAGAGTGCAGATGTAGCTCCAAGTCACACACTTTGTATCATCAGATAGGCTTCTCTCTGTATCAGCAGAGAGCGGTCACGGCTCCAGCTTAGCTCTTATCTCTTTTCTACCCTAGAGTCCCTAGGGATTCTATTTCATCCTATTCGCCAGCGCTATGTCCACGGTGGTGCACATTGGCAACTACGTAGCTATGTGCCACAAGTGTTTATCGGTGAATGTCCTATGTTACACGCATGTCTACGATTCTTTTCGGTGCCAGAGATAATCGAACAGAATCTTTGCTACAGTATTAGATAGTTGTGGCTGAGTTTTCGCGCAAAACGTGAAAAATTAGCGAAGAAATAGTTTTACAAGATCAAAGAGAAAAGAAATCTTTACGTTTTATCATAATTTTAAATTATTTATTTCGTGTTATATCGCAAATATATTTATTACATATGAGCGTACATTTCTTTCATAAGAATTTATCTTCGCCGCTTCCTGCCACTCACATTTTTTACGGGATTGACCCGTTTTCCCCTTCCCCCCTTCGGCTTTTTAGCAGCCTTGCTCTGTTTCCCCGCGTGCTTCTTTTGACTTGGTTCTTTTGATGATTTTATTCTGTAAAACCACAGGTGTTATCGAATGTTTTCAATACAATGATGAATCAAAGTTAGAAGAAAAGATTGTTGAAAACTCACTCCGCGGTTCCTACTGAATAATCTTCATGAAGAACTTTTGTGTTGCTTTTTAAAATATTATCCACCAAGTCTTTGTTTTTGCATTTTTCTTCCACTTCATTTAACGGAGGTGCTTTCCGCTTTCTCTGCACATTCACCAGTTTGGAGATTCCCTTTGCATCTTTCTCTTTAGGTAATCTATAAAAATATATACAATAAACATCAGTAAAATAATTTTGCATTTACACTTTGCAATATTGGCTTGTATATATATATATATAATTCTTAAAGAGCATTTACCTTGACTGGAATTTTCCAAGAGACGCAGTCGACATACGTGCCACAGTAACAGCTTTAGAAAGCTCTTCGGAACGTCCTAGGAAATGTTCTTGTGTAGGCAGACCAACTTGTGGCAACTTGACATTTTTTGCTCTGGCTATGTTGCGAAGTCTCTGCAACTCATTCTTAGATTGCCTTTCCTGTTTATCTTTTTTTGCTTTGGAAAATGGATCTTCCACTGGATCAGCTTTATCATTTACTTCTACCAACCAGTCCTTCTGCTCTTCAGCCTTTGCTCGTTTACAATCAAGGCAATGGTTAAAGAAAATAAAACTGCATCTACCTTCAATTCATCGTCCCATTTCACTTTAGGTTTCTTCTTCTTCTTCTTTAACGATATTCCCTTTGCTTTTGCAAACTGCTGCCACTTGGTCAGAGGTTTTGGTTTTGGAATTGCACGTGAACGCGGTGACACGTATTCAGGCTTGGGCAATGTAGCCACTACAGCTTCGTCTACCCGTTCGATCGGCAGCTCCCAGACTTTATTGATCAGTAACTGCACGTTGTCTCTTGTCAAATCTTTCAAGTACGAATCCGGTTTCTCTCTGAATACAAAAAAAGAAGAGTAACACATTGTTCAGATAATAGATTGTCAATGATAAATCGCGAATTTGCAAAAGTATATAGATTTACTTGAGTAACTTCGTCTGCAAAGCATCATAATCAGACGCGAGTAAAGTTCCGACATCGATATCGAGCTGCACGTTTTTGTGGACAGTTGTGGATTTACTTGGATCATCTTGCCCGTCTTCTAGAATTGCCTTGACAACATCCATCTTCGAGTCTTGCGCGATTTTTAATATACTTTATGACTTTTTAACATTGAAAACAAAGGACCACGCGACATTACGACCACATGTTACTTGGAGGTTAGGTGAGGAGAAGGGATCACAGACTACAAGGTATATCATCCCCGTGATGCGCAGTGTTTGACCAATCCAAAAGTTGCTTCAACTAGTGATAGAAAGAACGTCCATCTTTTAATTCTAGGCGAAATGGTTTC
>QVOB01000008.1:2500-16741 GCA_014839585.1 Pseudomyrmex concolor | reverse complement strand
TTTTTTTTTTTTTTTTTTGCCGTTATATATACGGATAGCACACGAGACGCTCTATTTGACCTTCCAGTATATCTTAGAGAATAACTTATTATTTGTTTTCTTCAGATACGCCATGATTTGAATAAATATCGTACTTAAATATTTAGCGTGTGACTACTTCAGAAGCGAAATATCTGTATCCTCTCGAGATACGCTCGTATTGAAAAAATTGCTATTTACATAAAAAATTTCGCATTCTTTTCTTCTCTTTTTCTTTTGCCTTTCGCTCGTACTAAAGCCTAAAAACTACCTTAAGCTTATATACTTTTGAAAAAGTATGCTCGTAAAAGGGCCGTGACACGTCGAACGGGGAACAGAATTTTAAAAAATTATGTCGGATATATTGTGTTAAAAAAAAATGCGGTTTCTTGTTCGAACGAGACACCACGATGCAGTTCCTTTTTCCGTCCTGCATTTTATTAATACTTCCGATTTTAATATCATTCGTACTCTTACTTTTTTCTCAAAATAGATCATTATTACATTATTCGTTTTGAGTATTGCCGCGCACATATTTTGTACGTCGCAAAACATACTCATCGAAGAATTTATTTCCGTCGCAACAAATGATCGAATCTGTTTTGAGAATCAAAAAACTGTTTCATTATAAAATATAGCAATAATGATAACAACATGATAATTAAAAGTATTAAGTACATAAATTTTTGCACATTGACTTCTTTCTTAAAAAAATATGTATATATATGCATATAACATATATATATAAACATATATAAATATATATATATATATATAAATATATATATATATTTATATATACACACACATATATAAATACAAAATACTTGAGAAAATATAAAGTAATCAAAAATGTAAAATAATTGTACATTTAAAAAAAGAAAATATTTTCTTGAACAAGAAATTCCAATACTGTAATTTCCAATTATAGATAAATAATTCTAAGAGTCTAATATTGACAACATGTCCAACAAATAATAATACGAATTTTAAATAAATGCATAAAAAACTTCTTTATGACTAGAAACAACTTTCGTTTTTCAAATCACCGAGTGTATGAATAACGCGAATTAAATTTGAAGAAGTAAACCAAGCTTCAAATAATACTACGGTGTACAGGAGGATGTCCATCGTTCAAAAAAGAGACCGTATATTATCCTCTCAATCGAGAGGAAATATCCCCTATAGCTATGTGTATATTAGTAACAACTAGAGTGATCGAATACACACGAGTTATCTTTTTTTTTTTTTTTTGTTGTTGTGACGCGCATAAAAATTACATAATACTTTACAATATATACAACACATAATCAAACGTGCTAAAAGATATTGATTCTTCTTATACGATCGAAAATAGCGCGCACGTGCGACGCGGGAAACAAAAATAATACGTGTTATCTTTTCGAATACAAATCGTCTTCGAGAAAATTAGACGCAAAACGTATGTATGTTTTTAAATTTGGAATTAACTGCGGTAATAATAATATAATCGTAGTAGGAGGATAGTAATATAGTAAATAGTAGTAGTAATAGTGATAGTTAATAGTATCCATAGTAATGGTAATAATAGCAGTTGGTAGTTTATCGCTATAGCAGTAATAGAGTCGTAACAACGCATTCATAATACAAATATGCTAAAATCGCAGTAGGATTAAGTTAAAACTTATTATCGCAGACGAAAGATATTTTTTTCTTTCCAGTGAGCTTTCTGTACCTACTCATCGAGTTTCTTTTTTTGTGTGTGTGTTTTGTTTTGTTTTAGTTAGTTTTGGAAAAATGGCAAGAGTATCGTGTTTCATCACAAAGAGATACTTTTCAAGGACACGCGTGTGTCGTTTTTTAATACATGGTAAATTGTTATTAGACCAAAAAATAACAATGCGGGATTTTTAGCTTGCAAGTTTCTTAGCGGAAAATGTGTGCTTGTTCAATCAATTGTTCTTTTTCTTTTTGTTAATTTTTTCATTTCCCTTTTTTCAGTTGTCTCCGTGCTGCGGATGTTACATGAAGTATATGTTTGCACACTATTTGAATTCGTTAATACAATCGCAATTAATAACAGTGGGTGTTTGTTTGTTTGTTTTTTTTTTTTTTTTTTTACGGAATTGTATTGTGATACTAGCTAGATTAACCGGTATGTTAATGCCCAGCGAAGTCCGGCCTGTCAAATGATGCTTACTATTATGTGACATTCTGTAACACATCACTTTGATATACACAGTATATGAATTTTCTCAGGCGAAGGATCGAGCGGATATAAAGACAATCGAATATCTCGAAAGAAAGTCGGCTAAACTCTTATGTAATAATGTCAATGTTGTATAATAAATGTTATTGCTAAAAAACGCGAGGAAAACAAGCTAAATAGACGATAACAAGAATAAACGATATTCTATAGAAGTAGAGAAAATAAATCATCATTCTCTCTCTCTCTCTCTCTCTCTTTCTTTCTGTGCTACAAAATATTGCTGAATCCGGATGATTGAATCTCTAACTTTTCGAGAATATATTATACACAATATTTATACAATAAAGATATTGTATGAAAAATCATTATTATTCCGGTAGAAAGTGAAATAAAATCTAGTGAATGATCCAAGGCCTGAGAATTGATGAATGTGTGTGTAACACTGGCTTGGCAAAGGTATAACAATATTATAATATGATATGCAACATTTATAATCTAATCTTATTTCGGTACTAATTGTCAGTTGTGTGCTGGGCATCCATTATCGTTATCGTAAGAACGAAAAGATTCTTTGAATGTACATCTCTCTGTTAATTACATATTTAACTTGTAAAAAAACATTGCAATCACTTACCAATGTAATAACAGATAATAAAAACCGTTTGTATAATATTCGGCAATCTGTGTTTTTTTTTTTTTTTATTTATTTTTTTCGGTGGTCGCAGTCGTTGCAACCGCCGCTATTTCCCGGTACTATTGTAAAAATTGTTGTATGTAAATATATTATTAATAATATATAGCTGCATCTGTTAGGTAAATTTGATTGTATGTGAGGTAAGGAGCCTGTCATTATGAACGGTACGACTTACGAAGTCACGATTCTAGGGAACTTATCTTTTTAACGCGTTTCCTAGAATCGCTGTTTATATAAATCGTACTTTTATGGAACTATTGTCATCTGTAAAATATAATATAAAAGATCCTGAGTTGTACTGTGTGGTACTATGGCTATGGAATTGTGTGGCAGGTATCTGTGCTGGTTTGCTTTAATGGAAAAACTAAAATTATGTCCTATTTACTTAGTGTATAATAATAAATATAAAAAAAACCAAACCTAAAACAAAACCTAAACCTATGATAAAAATAAAGTTACGACGGAAATACTGATACTTATTGGAATTATCGTCTCAACATACAGAGAGTTAAAGATAATGTATACATTCTTATTAAATACACGTTGCCAAAAATGCCAAAAATTAAAAAATATAAATCTTACTAAATAAATAAATAATACATTATGTATGAAAAAAAGTTTCTTATAAATGATATACTATCTATAGCATTTTTCTTAGCGAAAGGTTAATACTACATGCACGAACTTAATGTAAAACGCTATCGTGTTTATATTACATACAAACTTTTCATGTTACATCAGTGTGTTAACAAAACACAAAAGCCGATCGATATGTTAAAAAAAGGTCGATATACTTAAAACAAAAAAAAAAGAATTTCGTTTTTTTCAAAGAACATTAGTACAAACATTACTAAACACTGAAACTAATTATAAATTAATACATATTTAACAAAACATACATATTTAAATTTATCTAGATAAAAATATGTAAGTTAAACGTTTGAAACTAGATAATAAAAAAAAATCTTTGATATCTTTAAAAAAAATAAATAAATAAAAATAAACACATGATCCATATCCATTTACTAATGTCAATCTTAAACGCGAAAAGAATAAGATTCACCTACGAACGCATGTAAAGAAAACCAGCAGAGATATTGCTCTCTTATTTATATATTTTTAAATTCAATCTGCTGCATTATTGCGATCACGGTTTGTTGATAACTGTTAATAATAAATATTATTATTCTGTTGAGCTGTCAATTGGCTGTATATTGCAATGTATGCATGTGAAAAATATATCATGTACGAGCTATGTCATTGCACATTGCAATTTGCAATAATAAAGTAAATATAATCTGCTCTGTAAGAATATAATATTGTTGTAAATATCTGTAGTCTGTATAACACTGTATAGCATTAAATAAAACAACAAGTATCCGGCTGCAGAATTATCAGTACGAGATGGGATGGCTGCTCCACCTTCGGCTTTTTTTTTTCTTTTGTTTTTCTTTTTACTCGTTTCTCTCCCTTCGTCAGCGTTCATCGTTTACGATGAATAGGCACGGGACTTTTATATGTTAAACTAGTCTCCCAAACCTATATACACTGTCCTGATCCTTCGTATGAACGAGAATTCTTTCATGTGAAGAATCCGGTATAGGCGTCTTTTTATTTACGGACGAAAACAATGAAGTGCGCGACCGTCAATCGTGTTTCTTGTCTTCCTCACTTCCGCTCATGTTTTGTATGTGACAAGAATTGCATATATGTATGCGTTTCAATCTATTTAAAATTATAAGGTACGGTCAGGTCCGTGCGCGCGCGGAAGCGCACGGTAAGCCCTCCCCGATTATTAAATACGGAATCAGCCTTGTGTGTCGTAACGTTATCTCTACCTACTTGTCCGTTCTCAACTATAATATGAAGATACGTTTCCTATTGAATCACAAGTTCACTAAACAATTAAAAGATAAATTCGAGAGACTTCGTTACTATCACAAAACGACATATATACTGGGCGATTAGATTAAAAAATAAATAAATCCTGTATATTAGTGATGTGTGGCGTCGAATTGCAACATCCCGCTAGCAAAATGCTTTGAATCACCGATCTGCGCTACTTCTACCGAATAAGCATTGTCGCCAGCTTGCGTCTGATACGATCTGAGCTTTGGTTCTGCGACGTTCCCGTTACCACCGCCGCCGCCAACGCCGCCGCCGCCTCCGCCGTTCTCCTCGGCGGCAGTGTTATTACTACCCCAAGGAGTCGGCGGAGCAGTGGCCGCTAAAAGCACCTTATTATCCACCTGAGTCTGAGTTTGTATCTGAGCTTGTGTTTGTGCCTGCGCTTGTGTCTGTGTCTGAGTCTGAGCTCCTGTCTGAACCTGCGTCTGTCCCTGGACCTGAACCTTAACTTGATGTTGGTAGATCTCCTCCTGACGTTGCCTGTCTGCCACTGTGAGTTCGTGGAAACTGACCAGGTGACGCTTCAGGTACAGCTTGGTCTTGAATGGCTTGTTACATAGAGGGCAAGTGACACTCTGAGGGTTGTGGATCAGGCGCATGTGCTGCCGCAGGTTGGACAAGTTACTGTACATGCGGTTGCACACAGGACAAGGGCGTGGGTCCAGCGAGTGCAGTTTACGCAGGTCAGCTGCAACACACACACAACTTGCTCTAACCGGTAGCAGCCCACAGCAATTTGCACGTTACCACAGCAATAGCACCACGCCTTTGTCACACCACGTATTATAAAAAAATCAAGAATGAGAGATACCACCCACCACAGGACAGCAACAACCAGCAAACAACCGTAATTAGCACTACCCAATTTTTTTTTATTTGCTGCCTGCACGGTACAAGTACAAAAGGGTTCATCTCGCAAGAGAGTATCACTTGCAAGGGAATGCAATGAATCATGTTTTTTTGTTTTTTTTTTTTTTGGCAGACAAAACAACGGTAATGCAGTAAGAAAAAACATATAGTTTGAAAACAATGGTAAGCATGAAGTCGATGAATAATGAGAACCAGAAATTAGTATTTATTGCACACATTTCTCGCTTTCTTTCTTTCTACTGAACAAATATTTCTCAGTGAAAGATATTAGAAGGTGTAGACACAAATTGATATGTGCTATTTTTAATAGTTTTGAATTATTTGACAAACAAATATAACATCGGTTTTTTTATAATAGAAAATAGCAAGCCAATTAGTTTACATATTCAGAAGCAATACATAATTATAAAAATATTATACTATTCAATCTCTGACATAATTTGGTATATTTTATTCAACAATAAATTATTAAATTGTATATTTAAATATTAATTATTGCATATTAAATATGTATAGTTTTTAATAATTATAATATAGCGAATGAAAGTGTATTTAAAGCAATATGTACAAGCCAATTCAAAAACATCTCTGGTACTTGTGTGGAAATATAGCGTTTATAATTAGTAAACGAGAAAGCATCTAATTATAAAATAATCTTCGTTGACACTATCGTCTATAGGTTAACTGTTTTAATAAGCGATTATTCTGTATGTATTAAATATTTCATTGAGGTGACCTAGTAATATATGTGTGTTTATGTACGTACACGTGTGTGTGTGTGTGTGTGTGTGTGTGTGAGTGTAAAATATGCATTAATATAAACGTGAAGCAGGAAAACAAAATATTAAAAGCGTATTAGGAAAGATGGGGTTGTTCCTTCAAATATATATATGTACACGCAGAACTTAGTTGTTAATGAATTCGACAATATCCGGGCTATTATTCGGTAACGTTCATACAACACAGCTGCTTAACTGCAAACTGCACTCTGTGGACTTCAGGCCTATTGTAGCCTCCGAGTGTCAAATGTCTCCTAGACCTACCGAGCTACACACGAGCTTACCATTTCAAACCATCAAAGATTCCTTTCTGCTTCCTTCTCTCTACTCACATTTGATATTTTGTGATGTAATGGCTAGGTTGTTGCTGTTTGTAATGGTGCTCGCACTACCAACAAATAAATAAATTCTGTGACTCACCTTGCTGCTCCTGATTTAACTCCGTGCTCCCGTGCGATGGTCCTGGCATTCCTCCTTCCACATTCTGGTTTCCTGTAATAAAACGTTGGAAGGAATTATGGCAATATAATATTTTTGTACCAGCAAGTACTCAAGAAAAAAACGATAAACTGCAACTCTCTGTATAAAATAAATTACCTTGATACGATGATGGATAAGACGGCAATACTTCCATACCGCTGCTATCCAAGCTGAGGAATCCACTGGGTATCGTGTTGGCTTCTTGTTTAGGTGAGCAATCGTCATCACTGCCATATTCAGGTAGTTCTATTTTTGGCTGGAAATAAGAATTGCAGAATTTATGTTGTTAAAAATACACAATAAAAGCAGACAACATATTTAGCAGATCGTATAATATACCTCGATAACATCGAGATCTTTGTAACAATCGAGTTGAACTTGGGGCTCGATAAGCGGGCGTGAACGAGGTGCAATGGTAGGCGGCACAGCGGATGCTGGACTAGAAATTGGAGGTGAATCACTTTTTTTACACAGCCTTTTTAATGGTGGAGGGCTCGAAGGTGGCGGAGTTCTACTGCGTTCGTCGTCAAAGCTCGGCGAGATCAAACCACGGCCGTTCGGTGCATGGATGTTATTCGTCTTCAAATGCTAAAAAAATCGTCAAAAACATTATACACATTCTGTAATTTTCTTACAAAAGTACAGTACTGCGTATGTCGAACCAACCTTTTCGTTGTTGTGCTGATTGTTTTGGGAGTCGGTGAGGCCACGTATTTGAAGAGATTCAGCAGTACGCAGAAATGTAGGTAGTTCGGCTTGCGAGATATTTACCTCTCCAGCGTACATAAATTCCAATAACGATTGTAGATGTTCAAACTCAACATCCCGCATAAAGATTATTGGATGTTTGCAAGGATTTGTCTGTAAAATAAATTTCACAGTATTAATATATATTACTTTACTTTGTTTGACTTCACATTATTAGATATTGATAAAAAAAAAGCAAATCCTGCAAAAACTCTACATTAGCAAGAAAAAGAAGCATTATAGCATTTCTTTTAGTATTATGTAATGTTATGTAACTTTTTAACTCCTAGATTGAGCAATGTTACATTATTTCTATATCGTAAATTATATAAAACTTTATAAAAAAAAAAGATATCATTATGTTAAAAATACAAAATGATTCTATAGATTTAACTTTGTATTATCTCTGCTGTATGTGTACACACATAGTCAAGTAAGACAAATGCATAGTTTAAAACTTTGTAATTGTTTTCTCAGTTACAATGATTTGTATCTAACATCAGTGTGTCATTTATAGATAATTAGTACTCGCAAAGAGATATTTATATCTTTGAGATATTGATATCTTTTCTGAAAAGACAACATACATTAAGAGAAACACAAAAGATAACGCGATAGATTACTTGTTGTACAATTTCTCTAAAAACAAGCGATTGATCGGGCAAACCTATGTGATGTGGCGGCCCGTTCATTTATTGACTTTATCCCTCTCGTCGGCAACGTTAATTGCCGGGAAGCAATTACAAATTTTGCTCGACGCGGCCGCGACACAGCGTGGGGAAGGAGGGAGCGGCGTCTCCTCTTCCCCTCTACCCCGTGAGAAAGGTAAGCGAAAAAAATTGTACAGTGCACATCGTGACGTAACAGTGCGCACGAGTGTGTCGTCTGGTCTTTTGAAATGAGCAGGAGGCTCTCTTTACAGTAAAAAAAAAAATAAAATAAAATAAAATAAAATAAAAACGTACAAAAAGAAAAATATCTCCTGTCATATAAATAAGCATTGTATAATTTTGAAATTATTCATCGCAAGATGAGACCCCGACAAAATATGATGTATGGGCGCATGCACGCACACATGTATCATGCATGTATAGATATACGCGGAAAGAAGAGAGAGGAGAGAGAGAGAGAGGAGAGCCAACTGGGGAAGAGGCAGGCAAGCAGACAAGACGGTGAGGGACGAGAAGAGGGGCGAGAGGGCGGCTGCTGCCATGGGACGGTAAGAGGGAAGAAAGATGAAGGGGAAACGCACACGAGGAGAGGGCGGTGGAGGAGAGAGGGACCATATATGTCTAAGGTGGGGAGCGGGAAGAAAATGGTTTTCTAACCTTGAACAACTCCTTGAAGTAAGGGCTGCACGCGGAAAGGACGACCTTGTGCGCCTGTAATCGTCTGCCATCGCAAGCGAAGGTAACGTCGACGAAGTCCTCGTCATCCCGAAGCGCCTCGAACTGGCTTGTGATGTTCGCCTGAAAGTTATTCCACCGCAAGCAAAACTGCTGCTGGCTATCCGTCATTCTCTTCAACACACTCGACTCCCCTTCAACAACACCTATGATCACACATGTGGGGGCTAACTTAAAGTACCATACGCCCGTGAGAAAAACTTAACTCTCTCATTACTGTAAAAATGTAAAATGTAAAAAGTGAATCGATGACTGAAGAGGAAACGTACGATATAAATAATGACAATCGATATCCAGGTTACCAGCCGTCGAGCGGAAAAATCCTCTAGGCGACGAATGGCGGTCGCGCCGCGTCAAAACGGACTGATTCGGTACTTGTTTGCGATATCGTTTTATGTCTGTATTTCTGATAAACGCGTTTTGCAAAACCGTTCATATTCTCATGGAATTGCGGAAACTCTTATAAGTTCGCCAAATTTTATTTACTCTAGTTGTAAGTTGTGCTTTAATTTGTTGAAAATATAAAATTAACTATAAAAATAATTTTTAACGTATCACATTTGTTCACGATTACAAGTCAG
Organism: Pseudomyrmex concolor; assembly: GCA_014839585.1. Classification (NCBI taxonomy): domain Eukaryota; kingdom Metazoa; phylum Arthropoda; class Insecta; order Hymenoptera; family Formicidae; genus Pseudomyrmex; species Pseudomyrmex concolor. The sequence goes on along the minus strand of QVOB01000008.1, from coordinate 7,070 downwards.
AAAAATTGCATGTAATAAATTCTCGACGTGCTTGATAAAACTCTATGTCTATATTTGATTGTAAAAATATTAATGTATTTTTATATATGTGTTGCATATAAAAAATTAAATAATTTATTAAAAATTATATTTTATATTATCTAATATATCGACGTCAAATGTGCTCTTTTTAAATTCAGGGATGGCAAAATATAATGTATTTCGAATGTATAGTTCCTAGACATTTCTAACCAGTCCGTGTAACTTCGAACGGCGCATGATCGGTTGATACGCGCGCTCTCGCGCCGGCTATTGAAACTGACTGCGGATGAAACGAAGTATCGAATTTTCGGAAATAATAAGTTACATGTGTGCAACAATGCTTCGATCCTGCTGCGAGCACACACATGCACGTTGCATAATTACGAATGCCCGGTCGTAGTGTGAGTGTGACGTAAAATATGGCCGCTTTGTTGCGGAAACAAAAAGTTCGACATCGGGAGTCGTATATAATAATAAATTTTATAACGAGACACTGTCAATAAGAAATTGATTGGGAATAATGACTTTTTCATTATTGTCTCAGATATTTTACGAAATTTAATGTTTCTGCTACTGAAAACTTGGGATTTATTTTTTTAGCGAGAAGGGCGTGTACTTTCATATATTTTAGGATAAAAATATTTAGAATATATATTTACAAGTTTGAAGAAATATAAATAGAAACTCTTTCTCAGTAAACTTGATAAATAAGAAAATAAACTTATTTACAGTGCTTACACAGAATTCTAAATATATAATATATATTATGATAGAAAATGTTTGATATTAATATAAATGATATATAATGTTATATATATGTCCTACATATATGCAAGTATATTTTATATATACATATATTTATAATATATACATTATATATATATAAAATATGTACTTACAATATATTTATATATATATGTTATATGCAACGATTTATTTAGTTACCTTATTTATAACTTTTTATTCAAATATGATGCATGAAGCATCATATGATGATCAGTGTATGTAATATTCATTGTAAGATGAGTAAACAATTTTTTACATAAGTTGGTACAAAAATTGAATACTTTTGTACATGTTAACATGACTATAAATTAATTCTATTATTATCAATGAGCTATTATGAAAAAGTTTATTTAAAAGACAAAGGTGTTTGCTCGCACAAAAAGTAGCTGAAAAACATTTATATGCATTGCGTTCCGAAAGTTAGTGCCAGTACTGTATGAAATCTATAATGTATGTCACGTGGATTATATATTTTTAGTACTTACAGTGAATAACACAGAACGCAACCACTATAATGTTTATTACCTATCTTTTTAAATACAAGATTGATAGAGAGAGAGAATTAGAGGTCACTACTTGTTAGAATACATAATACATCTAGACATTTGTGCACCAATGGCTGTAAATAGAAACCGTAAAAACATAGTTTTGATACGAATTAATCGATAATATGTATTCTACATATTTATTATTTCAATTATAAACTTGATATTTCTCACACGCCATTGCAACTTGTTACAGTTGCAATGGCGTGTCGACACAACACTCGAACGTGTTCGAGTCATGAAGTACGAAGTGTATCTAGACACGCGGCGCACACTTCTCGAAGGAAAGAGCGACTAACTTCAGACAACGTCGAGTGCACGACGTCGTGCGCGCGCGTTCCTCGAGTGTGCAGCCTAGCACGATTTTATAATCCTATATTTAACGCGTGCTTTTGACTTGACCTGGTGCTTACAACGCGACCTGGTGTCTTCATTTCTCGCGATCTGGTCTCTTGTCGTCCAGTGACTCACTTCACGCTCCCGTCTCGTCTTGTCTTGTCTACGGGAAAAAAACACGCACGACGCGCGCGGGAATGTTTTGTGAGTGTGCACGGGAAATGTCAGTGATGTGACGTGCTGCACGCGGCCGAAGAGCATCGACACACGCGTATTCCCCGGGGTGAAGATTTCCAAGAATGTGCGCCAGGCATCGACGTACGGTAAGAACAAGCGACGAGAAACGATCACGGGGACGACGCGATCGTGCCGTCCTTTAACCTAATTCCCGCTCTCCGCCTCTTCGCACTGCTGCAGGAAACGCAATCGATACGTCAAAAAGGAGCACTCGAGCGGCCTCGAGACTTCGAGACTCGATCGCGCATCCGCAAGTGTCTCGTAAATCCCGATCGCTCTTTACTTACGCGTCGCCGATTATCGCGCGGCGACGTACGTATGTCACGGTACTCACGGTACGTACGTCAACAGCTGATCCGATCGTCCGGCCGAATCGTTATCGTTGACTTCTAAGCGTACGCGGGAAGGGGACAGGAGCACCTTCCCAGGCGGTTGGCGTGCGATCACGCGCACCTTGCACTTTGCACCGAATATCCTTGCGAGAGATCATTTTAACGTTCTTATAACCTCTAAAAAAACGGGCTTTTGTCACATAGAGACTTCCGAACTCTTCTTTCTTCCTGTTATGTACTTTGCTCGTTTCTTTGAAGGATTTTGTTGTTAATTTGTTCAATGACGATGTGTCATTTCTACTTGATATGATCTTATGGAACGTAATGTATGGAATAGTCGCGAGAGAGAGAAGTTGTCTCTTTAGAAAAGTTTTACTTGTTGCTAGACACATTGTTGATAATTATTTTCTCAGTCTCATAACGTCTGTGCAGATGTATAAAATTCTTTTGTGTTATGTAAAAATTATATTAAGGTGTAAAACACTTGAGGAATAGCGAATTTAGAAAACTAGTACAAAATTAAAGTACATGTAATATACTGTGAGAATCTGCCAAGCGCTATTTCTTTGACTAACAATCTTTCCGAAAGTGTCGAATTAAATATAATTTTATAAAAACTGTAGAGCAATCACATAAGAATAGATTTTTTCTTTTTTTTGTAAAAATTTCAATAGTATTAACTTTGCGCATTTTCTCTGGTTTTAGTACCTGCACAACTTCCATTGGTGATTGTGGTGGTTTCCCATAGTGGAAACCAAAATCTTTGTATTACGTTACGGTGAGTATTTTTTTTCTCAAGAGCTACACATTTATTATAAAACAATATTACAATAATTAACGTCTTCTTAACTTTCTTAACTTTCTTCAGATTTTATAGCGGACAAACTTTGTCTAGGACATATTTTGTAATCAAAAATGTGTTTATATACAAAAAGCACAAGAGGAAGTAAACACGAAAACATTCTTTTAAGATCCTTCATTCTCTAGTGCTTTTCGTTTCTGCATGCTTTCTACGCGAAGATTATTTAATCTAATCTTTATCCGAGCGCAAGAGAGAAAGAGAAAGAGAGAGAGAGAGAGAGAGCGGCGCGTGTCAAACATGCGCGAATCATATAACAAAATAATATTGATGGAGATCGTACCTCTTTTTTTCGGCCGCGGCTGCAAAATTTTATTCCACAGCTTCGTGATTTGTCAGCGGCTGACCATCCAGCGGAAGCACCATAGAGCACTGAAAAGAGACTACATAACTATTGTATCATATCAGCCGAGTATTACCTTAATCTTGGTAGGAGTCGAATGGACTTAGCGATGTACAGTCTGTGCAGAAAATCGCTGAGCAATCGGCTCCTTTATAATACGCGATACGTATTCGCCTCTTCTTCGAGATTACTTTGGAATTAAGTTAGCTCCGCTTATCCGTTCTGTCGCCTCTTGCGACGCACTCGCTAAAATTTATTTAATTATAAAATATACTGACTTAGAAAAAACAAACTAAAAAATAATTTTACATATAAAAATAAATAAATTACATATATATATTAATACATTTTATATGTAATTTATATGTTGCATTAATTACGGATTAAAATAGTAATTGTGATAATAATGCCGTGATCATTTTTCGCGTATTGATGAAGAAACACATTATTTGATTGTTGAATATGAAATACATGATAAGTTGTTTTTTTGTCTGAAAAGTCGCAGTGTTTATACAACCAAGTCAAGTTTCCCCGCGCACATACATAGGATATGTGTTATCTGCAAAAAGTACACGTGCGGTATATATGTATATATAATAGTCTTTATGTTGCATAATATGCATGCATTTTCTTTTCTCGCTCGCAACAAGACCAAGTTAATCTTCATACGAGAACGATCTCGATAATGAAAGTCACAGCGAAGCGGAAATTTGCGCTCGGATGAGATTCTTTTTCTAAAGTTGCTAACTTATGCAAATTGCATCATTTTGTAATGAAGTACTTGTACAAAGTTGTTCAACTTGTGATTACAGTGTTGCATTTGACGCAAAAAAATTAAACACACCGATTAATGTGCGACTGGATTAATGATGAATGAGAGAAAAAGTAGAAGAGGAGAGAGAGAGAGGGGTGTGTTGTGTGTGTGTGTGTGTGTGTGTGTGTGTGTGTGTGTGTGTGTGTGTGTGCGTGCGTGCGTGCGTGCGTGCGTGCGTGTGCGTGCGTGTGCGTGCGTACGTGCGTGCGCGCGCGAAGTGTCAAGTGATGAAGAATTATTTGCGTGAGCGTGCGGTATCAACCGATACAAAATTATTTAATGTTAAATTTTTATCGA